>CDEZ01020765.1:0-28560 GCA_000826365.1 Acanthamoeba royreba
CCATGCCGTGCCGGCGATGTTACCCATTTTGTAGTTAATTATTCGTCGCCTTGGGGTGGAGGTACTTACCTTACTCTACACCGCAATGGTCAGGCGACTTATCTAACTTTGTTGGTCAGCCGACCCTGTATCTTTGCTCATGCTCACTGAATCAAGCCAACTACAATCAAATGTGTTGAGTCGATCTCTTGGGTAAGTTGACATTATTTTTGCTGAACTCGCAAACCTAATAGCGTTAACTGCTCGTGACAGGTTCCCAATTGTCACACTTCCACCATCATCTGTTTTTCAAGATTCACGCATCACTACAGCACAGCTCTACCCTGATGTCAGCAAGCTACTCTTCCATGATTTGTTTGAAGTGGGCAATATCCGCTTTGATCCTTCGGTACGATTCACCCGCATTATCATCAATGCGTAATGCGCAACTGAGCGAATAACATATAAATCAACAGTACTGGTTAGCAACTGGGGGCAAGTTCGCTGACAGCCTCGTCACGGGTCGCGATCTGATCATAACCTGGTAAGCTCGGAGAAGCGCTGTTTGATTGAGCTTGAATTGAATTTTCTCTTCGTAAAGCCATGACTCGGGAAAGATCCGCTTCTGGGACGCGTCATCTGTGGCTCTGCGACTGCTTTTATCGTTTTATGTTGGGGATGAGCACAGCACACATGAAGAGCGACGTAAGACGTCAGCTAGTGGAGAGACACGAGCAGTTCCGCAGCTTATCACTGTCCTTAGCTTCTGCCCTGTTTCGCGCATTCTCGTGCTGGGTTGCCTCAACGGCAGTATTTATTTATACAAATTCACGTACGCACGCTTACAGTACCAAGTCCAATGTATGCATGATCGTGACTAATGCCTAATATTTAGGAGCAAACAGTGCAAGTATGAGCGGCTTATCTATCGTCCGCCACTTCCGCCGAAGGCGCAGCCCCAAGCTGGCCAGCCTCCCGAAGCTGGTGGACGCATGAAGGCCTCTACACAGGTAAGTACAAGATAAGATCTCGTTAGTGCACCTGTACTTAAATATGCGTACGGCAGCTGTCAGCAAAGCAATCAAGCATATCATCTGAAAGGAGTGCAGTACCGACCCCCGCCGATGTTAAAGCATCTCCATCAGGCATCAAAAAAGCAGACGGAGGAGCACCCGCTGCTGTACAGCGCCAGGAGCCCTCACAGCCACCAGCACCGCTTCCGCCTACAGAAGCACAACAGCCAACTGCTGGGCCTTCTGCAGCTGAAGCTGGCACACAGTCGCAGCAATTAGTGTCAACTCCCTCCAAGAAGTCATCTGGACCAGTTGGTGGTGTGTCCTCTTCCTCCCCTGCTGCCGCACCACAGCCGGAGCCTTCTGGTTCTCCGGCCCGCTCACCTTCGCCCTCGCCTTCACCCTCACCATCGCCCGAAAGTTCTAAACCGAAGAAGCAAGCAAACCCCGGATTCTATCTAGCCCTTGAGTGCATCCTCGATTCCGTTGTCAAGAGTGTCGCATTCATCCCTAAGTACAATTTGTACGTATTTCTGTAGATATTCTTCCATAATCTTCGCTAACACACGCTTAGGCTCGCCATTGGCGACCAGAACGGCTACCTTACCATTGTAGATACACGCACTGCTTCACGTGTACTGGGCTCCTTGGTCTCACAGCAACCCGAGGTATTTCATTCTCGCACTTCAACGTTATCTCATGCACGTCTCACCACCTTATGACTGAATAGCCCATCACCAACCTTACTTGGGCCGAATCGGTGGGTAATGAAGCCGATGAAATGGGCAACGTGCGCAAAGTGAAGGAGCTTATTCTCCTTGTTGGTATGGTGCCTTACAATTCCCTTTTGCTTGATGTTCTGATCCTTGCTTAACACGGACATTTTGGGTAACCTTAGGCGTGGAAAGCGGATTCGTTACGGTCGTGATCTTCCGTGGTAGTAGAATATTTTTCAATCCACGCCCGTTCGAAAAGAAGCAGCCTTCCCCAATTAATAACATTGCCATCGTTAATGTTCGGTATGTGACATTCCTGCTGAACCACCATTATTCCTTGCGCAAGTAACGTTCTACGTCAACAACAGCGGGAAGCCCTACCGCATCCGGGCGCCAAAGTGGAAGGATGTGGATGACGACGATGAAAAGGCGCTGAAGAAAAAGAAAGAGAAGAAGAAAGAGTCTGTCGCACCAGAAGAAGGTCAAGGCAATGAGGAAGACTGGGTTGTAGTCGACGAAAAGCGGCCAAGCGAGGGCGCGCCTACGGCTCAAACCGAACAAGGCGAGCATGTTGAGCTGCGTGCTGATAAGAGTTGGGCAGGTACTCAGCAAGAAACTTTGCTGGAGGACGCAGTACGGCTTCTTGATCCCAGTCTTGATTTCTTTGTCGAGATGCTAATAGTTCATTTAAGGATGATGATGAAGAGGAGGAGCAGGATCCAAACAAAATGGCGATGCGTTTCCTTCTTTTATGCGCGGAATCCAGCTTCTGCATCTATACAGTGCCGGACTATGATCAGTTAGCAAGAGTTGAGACAAAATATCCAATACTTTCGTCACACATAGTAGCCATACACGGTAATCCCTCGTGCTTTTGCAGTTTTACTTTACTTCGACACGGAGGCTCATACATCTGCAGGGGAATACTGTTTGGTTTGCTTCACCGCCAACAATGGTCTTGCCGTTTACTCCCTGATGGATCTCACTCCAATCATGGAAACCACTCTCAATGAACTGTCCCTTCACATAAAGTACGTTTATAATTCACTTTCGTTAGCAAGCTTTCCTACTAACCTAATTGACAGCACTGCCATTCTTCGACAAGCGTGCGTCCTGGAGGATGGGCGTATACTTCTTACATCCCTTTCGTCAGAGCTTCATCGCCTCTCTCTGCTCTTGGGTGAAAATAGGTACAGAGACATCCGACTTCCATAAAGGATCATCATCTGATAATTCACAGCCTTAACTTGCCGGATTCACTCCCCACTGTTCACGTGCGGGGCATCGTACTGCCTGAGCGACCGAAGGGTATTCTGAAGTCGCTCTTCGGAAGCTTTGACCTGTCAATATGTACGTGCCAGCAAGGAGATGCACTATGAGTCTGTGGCTGAGTTTGGTTCCTCTTAAGTTGCGGAAGTGGATAACACACCGCCCAGACGAAAGGAGGCCCCGCCAGATAGGCATGCTGAAAGAACCAGAGAGTATGCGCGAGAGCGCGATAGCGAGAACGACGCGCGACACAAGCTGCTCGAAGGTCGTGACGCCAAAGCGAAGGTACCGTGATGAAATCCCACTGGTGGCGTTTGTTGTGCTCGCGCTCATTCTTCACAAACCCAGCAAAAGTACGAGGGAGGTGGGGAGGGCAATGAGCGAGTGCGAGAAACACGTAAGGGTGTGGCCGGCCTCAAAGATCAAATGAACCGAAATGCAGAGGTACCTGCTCATCTGTCCCTGCAGCAAAGCCATTCCGTGGTGGTCTCATTCGCTTCCTTTGTGTTGCCAGCTGCTGAACGAGCGTGGCGAGAAGCTGAGCGAGCTTGCCGAGAAGACAGCGGAGATGGAAGATGCTTCGCACGAGTTCTACCAAAACGCAAGGAAGCTCGCAGACAAGTACAAGAACAAGAAGTGGTACGAGTTTTGATGAATGTTAAACGGAAGAAGAGACAAGAGCTTCTTTATATCCCTTGGCTCCGTACCGGCCGTGGGTGCGTGTGAGCGTCGGGTCGCATCTGCGCCGCTGCAGACGGTCCCAGTGGCACAAAGGCAGAGAGGCGTCGCTAGGCTTGATGAGTAGGCTTGGCTCTCAATGTATGTTGGAGGAAAGAGGGGTGATCACAAAAAGGTGTCGACTACAGTCGCGGCAATCACTGGTCCTTCTTGTCCTCCTTGCCTGGGGAAGCATGGTTGGGGACGTACGAGGAGCGCTTGTAGAACATCGGTTTCGCTGCGGACTCACGTTCAAGTTCCTCAGGCGAGATCAACCGGTTCGAGTCGAACTCAGCCACCACCCTGTACCATGAACGAATAACAGTCAACATGTTGAACAAGAAGCAGTTCTCGTCGTGGTACGAGTTGTAGATGAAGTTGAAGTAAGGGACGACGTACTGGGGTCCAAATTCCTCTACGACTTGGCGAACCTCGCGCACGAGTCTGCGCCTCTCCTTTTGGAGGGCTCTAAGCAGAGCTTCCGAGCGCGCCAGCGTACGAACGGCCAAGAGCGCTCTCCATGTGAATACACCGCGCTGCATCACTCGAATGCTGCGCAGGACGCTAGTTAGTTGAGCGCTGAGCGTAACTTAAGTTTTACGTGCCTGATGTACGAGAAGAAGGGAAGGAGCAGCCAAACCACAAGGCCAACGAGGAAGGAACCGGTGTAGATACCAGCGAAGGCGGCATAGAAAACATAGGTCAGAGGTACAAGCCACAGCGCAGTCAAAACCTTAACGGAGGCGATGACGTCGTTGCCGCGGATCTTCACAGTGGAGGAGCGGACAGCCTCACGGGCCTTCCTGTGCGCTCTCTCTCGAATGATGTAACCTGCGAAGGCGATGAGGATCAAGGGAAAGCCACAAAGAGGATCTGTCCCGTACCAATGGGCGCATTCAGCAGCGTGCCCGGTAGAGCGATCAGAAAGAAGATAATAAACACGAAAAAGTTGAACAACAAGTTCCTAAATCAATACGTGCAGATTAGTTTCATGTTGTCTTTGAGTCCTAGCCAAAAGGTGATGATGAGGATGATACCAGTAGAAGGTCTGCGGGGAAATAAGGTTTTTGTGCTGGTTCCACTCGAAACGTATGTCATACTCCTCCTCGTACTCCTGATCAGTCTTCTCTTTATCTGTATCCTCCTTCCGGTCAACAACTGTAGCTACCTAAATGCTTCGTTAGTGGAAAATTTTTGGTACAAGAGACAGGAGGAATACCTGATAATCACGCAGACCATTGTCCTTAAGCTCTTTCATGTAGGCATACAGGCTCTTGATGGAGTTCTTGATATGTGGATGATCGCCGAAGCGGATGTAGCCCTCGGCAAACCGCCGAGTGAGTCCGAGATACTGGTCGATGGGTAATCTATAAACGATCCGGGAAAAATTGTGAGTGGGATGAGAATCGTGGAGGAGTATTGCTGAACGCACTTGACATCAGGTGGTAAGTAAAGACGCCGGGCTGCGTGAATGGCCTGAAGAGTCTTGTAGTCAGGCGTATTCAGTGTTACCTACAGTGTAGTATTAGGTTAGGTAGGATGATGCAGGCAAATTCTATAATTGACTTACGTTACGAAGTCGGGCAGTTATAGTCTCAAGAAGCGTTGAGCAGGCAGTCCGCTTGTCCTGCCTGTACTGCTGCACCAGCTCGCCTTCCGGTTGTATCTCATAGGGCTCTCCGAACTCGAGCGCAACTCGGCTCCTACATATAAATTGATCAATAGCTCTGTATTTCTCGTTGGACGTGTTGTTACTAACCTAAACTTATGGCCAAAGAAGTAGTTGAGGCCACATGGAACGATCTTTACGGGTATTTTGTATTTATCGACAGCACCCAGAGCCATGAGCGTTACTCCAGCCTTGAGAGGCAAAAGCTCCGTCCTGTCATGCGAGCCACCTTCGGGGAAGATACCAATGCTGAATATAATTGTAGAAGTTGTGAGCGTGTTCACTTAAGTGACAAGCATCAATCAGTGATATAGGTACCAGTTTCCTGTACCCAGGGCCTCCCACACATGATGATAAACATTGGACTGGTCGACTTTCTTGAATATCTGCAATACACCACAACAGTAAGCCCAGTTCAAAGCTTTCATTCATCATTCGCAACGGTGTACCTTGTATGGCGTGGGTTGGGTGAGGGCAGGCTCAAAGGGCGTTTTCGTGATGAGCTTCTCGTCCGACACAATCTCGGAGATAAGCATCGGCTCGTAGCCCTTGATGTTAATCGAATCTCCCACGGTGAACTCGCTTGTAAACTTACTTCTTACGCCAATCACCTCCGTACCGTCCGTCGTCACCACACCTACGCCCTGCATGCAATTGTCAGCTCCCTCCGTGTGCGTCAGGAGCAAAGAAAGTATCGCACAAGCTTGGCGATGTCTTGTGGGCGCTCCACGGGAATGGCGCGACACGCACGAGCTATCTGGCCAACAATAGGGCGTTTCATTGAGACCGCAGCCACCAAAAAGCTGACATCCCGCAAGCAGTTGGCCATCAGCAGAGCTCCATCCTGTGTGAACACGCTCAGCTGTTCATTTATTCCTTTTCTATTGTTATTCCCATAATTTGTTTTTTTTGCATCCATTTTAAAATCAGATTAAAAATAGGATTTAAAGAGGAGAGGATGAGTACCACGAACTGATTTTGGTGATTACCTATGTATGGGGAAATGGAATTAAGAGATGACCACCAAGAAGAGCAATTAAATGCAAGAATTCTGGAATCGCACCAACAAAAATGACCGCTCCCTCGCGGGGGATCTTCTCCTGACCCACAACTTCGATGTCATCAAAGAAGATGTAGGTGATGGTCTTCAAGAACCAAACCATAAACCGATACAACATTTTCGCGATGCCAACCGATTAACCAACCGATTTTGCCAATTTATGTCGGTCAACCGATTCGAAGGACACCGTTTCGCACGGTTTGCCCTTGATGTTGGACCTAACCAGCAAGAAGGAGGTGTGCCCCCAGAAAGCTGGTGGGCTGAGCGAGTATGACGAACAGAAGGAAAAAGAGCGTAGCAAAATAAACGAAAAGAGAAGAATGTGTGGAATTTCTGTGGCTTTTTGGAATGTATCCTGTTGGAACTGGTTTGGAGTGTAGTGGTACAGCTGCTACTAGTATCTGGGTGTATGTGCTCCTAGTGCACTTCTGCCGATGGTTTGGTGTGGCTTGCGCGAGTGTCGTGGTGCCGCTCACGGCATAGATGGTTGGAGTGATTCCACACGAAGCGCCAAGTTGTGTGTGGCCGATAACCGGATGATCGTTCATGGAGCGCGTTGGCCAGCCATTCTAGTCCTTCGTAGAGACCGTTGCCGGTCGTACCGACAGTGCCTTCGATGTGCCACTTGCTCTTGCGCGCTACTCGTTTCAGCTTGAGCACCTTGGCCACTTGCTTCGGAGGAAGGGCGTGTGGCAAGTCCTGCTTGTTGGCAAGCACCAGCAGCAAGCCGCCGCCAGCCAGCTCCGGTCGCTGCATCAGATCTTCGAGCTCCAGGCGAGCCTCATAGAGTCTCTCTCGATCGGAGCTGTCCACCACGAATATCACTGCCTGAGTGTTCTTCAGGTAGTACTGCCAGAGTTGCCGGAGCTTCTTCTGTCCGCCTGTCCCGAGTTAACAACGAGAAAGTCAGCGTGTGCAAACGCTTTCAAATTCTTAACTCCTATTGATAGAACATACCCACATCCCATGTCGTAAGGTCCAGTTTCCGGTATGATATCGTCTCCACGTTGAAGCCCACTGCAACGGGGGTATGGGAAGTGAGTGCGATACCCTCAGAACCTCGCACAGAAAGGACCACATACCTGTGGGCAAAGTCTTCACAGTGTCTCCCCAGGCCAGTCTGTAGAGGATGGTGGTCTTCCCGCTCGCGTCCAGCCCGACCATCACCACGCGTAACTTGGTGCCCAACCTGGTGTGCCACTTCCACGATAGCTTGGCGTGACCCTTCGATAGTTTGCTGCCCATCGTCGTCGACTATGTTCACTGTGTAGGTAAATGTACCAGTGATCAGTCGCACACTAAGGGATGATAAGTCTGCTTTCTGCCGGCAAGACCATGGTACGCACGCGCTTTCCATCGAGCGTGTCCACTCCGGTAGAGTGCCATGCTGAGGGATGGGACAGGCAGTCAGCACATCGCGGATTGCAGGACGGCAGACAAGAAGAATTCTTCTCGATTACTTCTGAAATTTCGCTCGATTTCATGTTTGCCATTATTTCATTGGATAAAATAAATAAATCACATTACGGACAAGATCGAGCCTTAAAATATAACTGTTATGTACACACGGATCAACATGGTCGTGTCCGTTTGATCTCTCCTCGTCTCCTTGTCCTCAGATTCAGCTGCTTGGCGAGGAGCTGTCATCAGCATCGTCCGTGGGTGTAGTGCCGGCGTCCTCTTTGCGTCCTGCAGGTGGTGCAGATCCCTGATCAGGAGCGATTTGTTCATCACTGATGAGCGTCTCAGTTGATGATATGGAGGGAGGACTGGCTTCCTCTGAAGCAGGGTGTAGTTCCCCGTTCTCGGGCGCAGCAGCCTCATCGGCACTGTGTTGTGGCTGTGAGACTACTTCCGCAGGCCTACGGAAGGCAGGCAGAGGCACAGTGGCGCTACGTGATGGCGAGGGAGGCGCATGGACTTGTTGTCGCATCGATGATAGTGGGGCTCCACGACCAGCGCGCATGGCCAACCGATTCGTGGGTACCCCGCGCACTCGCGAGGGACCAAGAATCGATTCAGGTGTCGGCCCCGTTGGTTTCTTTGCATAGTCCTTGTAGCTCAGTCGTTGCATGGTGGCGAATCGCCGCTTCGCTGCCGGTTTCTCTTCTCCCTCACTCCTGCTGTCACTCGTCTCGTGCTTCTTGCCGTTCTGCTCTTCGGTCGCTTCTGTGTCTTCTGCGCTGTCCGTCCCGTGGTCACTCTCTGTGGCTTCGCTGGCGACCGATTGGGCTTCATTATCATCCGTGCAGGGATGTTCTGTGCTGATTACGGTCGGAACGACTCTGCTCTCGTGGTTATCTTGATTGCTCCCTTCTTCACTCTCATCCGTTTCCGTTTCCTCCTTCTTGACGTCCTCTTCCCGTTCCGCCCGTGGCTCCGTGGTCTCGGCTTCCTTCAAGTTGGTGTTGTTCTCTTTCTGAGGTCCTGAAGGTTCTGAGGCAGCGAAGCGATCCTCTAGGTTAGTGGCGACGCTGCTTCGGGGTGATGAAGAGGGAAGACTGGATATGGGCAAGATGCGTGCTGGAGAAGGGGACGTAGGACACGGATTGTGATACGATAGCGGTGAGTCACACTGGTCCATGGTGGCGTCCTCGATCTTGTTCGGTGATGCTTTTGTTGAGTGAGCTTGATGCTGCAGTCCGCTGATCCCATTACCGACCGGACTGCGTGCTCTCTCGTCCGTAGCCCTGGTTCTGGCCCTGTCTGCCTTCTCACTAGCCATTAAAGGACGGGTTTCGTCCTCAGTCTCATCATCACTCTCCAGAGTCGATGTAGTCGAATCGTCGCTGGTGGCGTTGATCGTTCCTAGAGCGTGACCTTGTTGCTTGCGCGGCTGCTTGCGGCCGAAGAGAGCCACGAAGAGAGTGCCGGTCACGAGTACGAAAACGCTGGAGACGACGGCACTACACCACCCCACAAAAGGAGTGTAGATGTGCATGTATCCTCCCTTCTGTCGGGAGACGCCGATAAACTGGGCACACTCGTTGGTGGAGCAGTGATCTTCGTAGTCGGAGGCGAAACACTGAGGAAGCTGTAAGAAGAGCGTGAACGAGAGGAGCAGCGCGATGAAGCTGCCCAGTGCCGTGAGGCTGAATACCCACTTCCATTTGCGCTTCCTTATGCCCGAGCGAGGTAAAACGATGCGAGAGGTGATGTTGTAGGCCGGAAGAAGGATCATGCACAGAACGCAGCCGCACAAGGCGATGACCAATATCAGCGCAGTGACGACAATCACCAGAGTGATCAAGAAGAGTGTGCGCGTTTGTGGCATGCTCACATCGCTCCAGGAGAGCGTCTTGGTCGAATCGGGAGTGCCGTTGTGTCCCTTTGTCACTCGCAGCAGTCCAGCCCACTCTGTGCGAGAAAGAGTTGGATCACCTCATCAGGTCAGTACACGCATGACATGGAACATTCCACCACATCACACCACACACACGGGAGAGAGAAGTCCATACGGTGGTACGAGCTGATCGTGGCGGCTTCGCTCTCGCTGTAGGTGAGATACCACGGAGAGGCAAGGGCCCCGATAGCAAATAAGAGCGCGAGGAGGGCGAACATGAGCAGCAGCCACCCCTTCGCCTTCAGCCCACAGCACTGACAGCACCGACAGCACTCCCCACCACCACTTCGGCGTAGTTGTCGCGGCGGGGAGTGGCCGCCCGGGTCGTCGCCATGGTGCGTGCTGGTACTGCTCATTTAAATTTTCCTATGGCCCCTGTTCATATGGCATTTTTAATGTAAGTGATCATCTCATGAATAATTTAATCACTCTAACATTTAACACTTTAAATCTTTTAAGTTTGTTTTGAATTCAACAAAAAGCTCCCAAGGATACATGACAATTCAAATTTAAAATCAAGTGGTTACCTGTTCTTGTGATTCTTGTAGTCCAATTTAATTTAAATGAATTTCAATCTTCCAGATGATCATGCATTCAACGATGGGACAGGAGGAAGAGGCAGTAACGGTAAACGGTTGCCAAGAATGTGAAGAATGTCCATCCCGATTGGCGCCTTTTCGTATTCTTACCATTTATGGTATAGTGCATAGCTCCACATCACTGTTTCATATGCTCCATAAGGACTTGAGGAAATGCGTTACGAACCTTTTGTTTTGCTTCGAGAAACGGCTGAGGAGAGGAACACGAAGGGACCACTAGCACTACAATCTTGACGAAGTGGAAAGGCTCACCGACTCCATCTTGTTGAGGAAGGAGAAGAAACGCCATGACAGATCTTGACGGAGCCAAGAAGGGGTTCCGCAGTGGAGCTCATGCGTGGAAAAGCTTGAACGCTGAGGCAATAGGTACCGGCATCTGGCTCGTCTCCCTCGATGAGTCTTGATCTTCCTGTCCGAGATGACTCGCTTCTGACCCTGTTATGGGACAGCTATACATGACTGGGTGGAGACCGAGAACGCTACACGCTACCAGTTGCCATTTACTGTGGGCGACGTCATTCAAGTGCTAGAGGCCACTGAGGGTTGGTACAAGGGCATTCTGCTCGAAACTGGGGAGCGAGGTGTGTTTCCTGCCTCCTTCTTCCGCCTACGGCCATCCGAGGATGGGAAGGATCCCGTCATGCGGGAACTCCATAACGTGTTTCGCGAATGGAACGAGCTACTCAAGAGCTACTACCTCGTACTCAACTGCCCTCCTTCTTGTTACATCTTTTCTCAGCTGGCTCTCTGCACTTCCTCAACTTTTCATCTTTTCACTTGTGACAATCTATTGACTTCATGTTCCTTCAGGAGCGACGCATCAACGAGTTTAAGATTCTTTCAGAGCGACTAAAGATTCTTATCTCATGGAACAAAGTGCTCACCTCGCCCCACACTCCTCCGGTATGGCACCTCGCGCACTTCAGGGTCTTCTTTGACGCCATGTTGACTTTGTGATATACCTTAGGCTGCATTGGCCAAGATGAAGGCCAAAGTATTGGCCAGCATCGAGGAGGGTCGTCGCATGATGGGCCTCGATCTCTTGGTCCGCACGCCTTCCGGTGACATTGCTACTGAGCGAAACTGCGGTGTCATTAACCTTTACCGCATGGTATGATCATCCTTTCCCCATCCGTGGCGAGAGGACATATATATCTCACTGCGTATCTGATGATGATGATGCAGCATCAAGAGCAAGACAGGCGCAATGTAATGTCGAACTTCTCTATCATTCCGCGACTCAACCAAGACAAGAAGTGGCTCACCAAGGGCGGATCGCTCATCAACGAAAAGATTGACCTCGTGCTCCCGACGCATCATATCATGCTGGAAATGGTGATCTTCCAGTGTAAGGTAACGCACACAGGCGCTATGTTATGGATGTTCGCCCGGTCTTCTGACCATCTTTCTTACAGATCGCCGAGCCCACGGAGCTTCGCTTCGCCATTTACAACTCGCACACCAAGACATTCATCACCGAGGAGTATGAGATTCTGTTAACAGTGAACGGCATGCCCGCAGACACCAGCAAGATCGGCAACCTTAAGACAATCTTCATGGTACGATCTTCCTTTCATTCATTGTATGAATATACTAATGACATGGGTTGTACGTGCAATGAACGCAGGATATTGATGAAAAGGATATCACAGAGGGCAAGCTGTACCTTGTGTGCTATCTCATTCGTGTGGGCAAGATGCACGCTGAGAAAGGCGGTAAGGACAAGGCTGGGCAGAGCAAAGTCCGAAGACCCTATGCCTGTGCCGTACATCAGCTCACCATCACAAGGCTGATCGAAGACTCTTCGCGCAGCATGCTCAATATGAAGTAAATCCGCTGTGAACAGTTCGCAGTGCTCCCTATGCTGATGATTCTCTTTCGGGTGCAGCTTGAAGGATTTGGACGAGGTCTACGGCTCGAAGGATCCCGTGGGCAAGCTGATCGAGCATAGGATGGTCATCTACACCACTCCGCAGGAGCTCACCTTTCCTGAACTTCATGAGAGTACCATGCATTCCGTATTGTAATGGAGATCATGCCTTACATCTCCTTATCTCTGGTTTGCAGTGGTGATGAAGAACACGAACGTGATGGAAGTGCCTCAATCGTTGGGTATTACAGTGGGTCTCAAGCTGTTACTCGGCGAGTATCCAGCTCTCGTGGAGCGAGCGCCACGCTTAAAGGATGTGTGTATGTTTTCCGCCTTTCAAAGTGGGTTCCTCTTCCTTGCATGCGACTCACACGTGAGGTGATACTTGCGCAGCGGTCTCGCGTCGCCTGAATATTCAGCCTGGCGAGCAACGAAACGATTTCTATGTAACGATCGATAGTGGCGAGTTCTCTCAGGATCGGAAGCGCACTGCCAAGAATGTCGAGATCAGTGTCACCATCCGTGACAGCAAGGGCAAAGAAGTGGAGGCACGTTCTTCATCCCATCCTTCAGACTCTGCACAAACGTGTCAAAAAGAGTGAGCAGCACTACATGGAACTTGACGTTTGTGCAGGATGTCATCATTCCCGGATCGAGTGAGGTTCCGGTGAAGGAGTGGAAGAGCATTGTGTATTATCACAGCAACACACCGCGATGGCTGGAGACTTTCAAGCTCAACATTCCTCCGAACAAGTACCCCGATTACCACATCTTCTTCAGTATGTGCACCTCGGCAGTCAATCGCTGGTGTAGATGTTTACTCGATGTGGTGATCTGTGGTGCGCAGTGATTCAACATTGCACCACCAGCGGTAAGAAGAACACAAGCAAGGCTGGGTGGTCCTATAGCTTCCTCCGTCTTACCGATTTCATGGGAACCATTCAACGGGACGGCGAGCATGTACTCAACACCCACAAGCCACAGAAAGCGGACGATCCCGTCTATTACCTCAATGGTATTGTGCTTAAGTGTTGCATTGCAGTGCAAGAGGAATAGGTATTGACTTCCTCCAATAGATCCTCAAAAGGTGATCGTGAGGAAGGGCGAGTTCCTCAAGATACGAACGTCGCTGTGCTCGACTCGGCTCACTCAGCATCGTACGTTGCGTCCAATCTGATTTCCTCACTTCAGTGTGAGCTGACTTGGACTTGCATGGGGGCAGCTGGCCTACTCAGTCTGCTGCATTGGAATTCCCACAAGGCTGAGTTACCTGATGTACTGAAGCGGTTCACCTTCGTCGAACAGTTTGAAGTGATGAAGGTGCGGATGTGTGTAGAACATTCCGAGTGTTGAGTGCTAAACGTTATATATCTAACATCGAATCGATCCTGCACAGTTCCTACCAGAAACCTTTGAAGCTATGTTCGAAATCCTGCACAAGAATTCAGATGACCAGAAGCTCCGTGCGCTTGTCTACGATGCGCTGGTGTTCCTGCTGGGTCTGTTCGCCGAGGACCGTGCTTTGCTCTACGTAAACTTCCGGCCTATCCTCGATCGAATGATCCAGGGCTATGAACAATACGTACTAGCGTCCCTTCGCTGTTTTCCTCTAAGATATACCCATTAATAAGAACCTCCAGGATCCGGCCAAGGCTACGCCTCAAGAGCAGCAGCGCCTTGAGATGTTCGCGCATGCTCACATATACTTGGTCCCCTGTGTCAAGCGCTGCTTCATGGAAATCGATACTCCTCATTCGAAAATAACTCCGACTCTTAAGGTATCACTCAAAGAGGTCTCTTCGCTCAAGAGGACCGGTAGTGAATCATGACTCTGGTGTGCAGGCGCTTGAATACACAATGAAGTTCTTGATCGTGTCGAGGATTCTGTACGCCAAGCACCTTCGGAATACTCCAGCTGATGAAGCCAGCTTCAAACGAGAGATGCTCGAATTCTTCGAACACTTCAACAGCCTCATGTACCGCAGCTCGCCCGGTCTGATTGGAGCTCAGAATCTAGCCTTGAAGGTTGATATCCATCCATGACGCAAATGTCGTCTGTTCCAAACCTGATGATCTCAACTCTCCACTCTGTCCAGCACTTCGTGTCATGGTTCCAGGGCTTAACGCTGCTGTTCACCGAGGCGGAGCTAGCTGTCATCATAAACAAGTTCATTTCGGCAGTCTCCTACAGCGACAAGAAGCAGCTTAATCAGGCTAAACTAAATGTCCTCAAGGAGATCGTCAACTCCCGACTCTTCCTCCATGAAGGTTCATATCCTTGTTCAGCGATTGACAACAAGTTCGGGGAATAACTAGAGATAATCTCTCCAGATTCACGGTATGTGCTCATACCAGGCGTTGTGCAGCAGTTGCGGGTCTTCTTTGTTTCGAGTAAGAATCCTGACGAACTGAGCGAGGTCATCAAAATCCTCTGTTGGATCATCGACGCCTTGGAGGACAGCGAAGGTGGAACAGCTGACGTGACCAAGTGCCTGCTAGTCATCATGGAAGACGTGATCACGCTGATCGAATCCGTGGAGAATGCGCGCCTCAAGCTCGACGCCGTAATCAGCTTGATGGGCATTCTGTATCTTGTTGAGCCGGAGGACTTCAACAACTACTTACACAGCCTCGAATCAGAAGACCTGCGTCAGGTAAGCATTTACTATCCCAAAGCTGTTGTGTTGAAGCCGGTTCTGATCAGCTGTCTGTTTAGGAGTTGCTGTGCCGACTCATTTCCACGCTCGATCGGTTGATCGCCCGTACCGACATCATTCCCCACACCTGGCTCGGGATTGCCATGTTCCAGTACTCCACCATTTCGCAGGTCATCCGCATGATTTGCAACCATCTCCAGAACATTGCGTCGTGCACAGTAAGTCCTATTTGATTCTCCTGAAGAACCCAGCTGTCATGGAATCTGACTCGTGTCTTGCTTCTCTAGGATGCCAGAACGTTTGAGAAGTTACTGCTGAAAGATCGTACTGAATCTAAGGTCACAGCAGTGCACCGTCGGCGTACAAAGGGACCTGCCATCACCAGCCGTATTGTCAGGAAGACCACTAAGCAGCCGCAGCACTCGGCGGTGTCCCAACAAGCAGCCACACCACCTTCGACTCCTTCATCACATCCTGTCGCTCAAGTAGTGGGAGAGAATAAGCCGCAGTCGGGTGGCGGTCACGGATTGAGCGTGTGGGTGAGACTATTCCGACTTATGATTGCCTTCCTCTCCTCTCGCGCTCTTGGCATCGAAAAGTTCTCCGCAGCCAAGGCGCAGCTCATCAAGGACAGGTGCCTATCATCAAATGTTTGTCGTCGCAGCTGAATGCACAATACTCAACTATAACTCCTATGTTACATCAGATACGGAGATATGCGCCAGGATATCTGCAAGTACCTCAAAGATATATGGGACATTCTAGGCTTAAGTCAAATCCATGTTATCCCTCCCCTTGTGGGCTCCTTCCTCGAGTTGCTTACCGTACGCTTTCAGCTTGGTGAACACCAAACACACTGTTGGTACTAATAGTGCATTTGTTCATTAGGTGGACAACAAGGAGATCAAGGACATGGGCATGAACCTCTACTTTAGCATGTTAGAGCGGGAGTTCCAACAGTACAAATCCTTCAAACGAGTGGAGCGGCAGACCATCGACACGCTAGACAAGATCGTCAACGAGTATGAAGAAAAGGATCAACACTTGTTCCTTCAGGTCTTCATCTCCTCACTCAAGCAGCGTTTCGAGAGTGCGCCAGAGATGCAGGAGCTGGGCATCAAGTTTATGGACGACATGAAGCAGGTAGAGATCTCTTGCATTCTTGACAATTCAACACGTACCTAACGCGTGATCATGTTGCAGTTGACGTCGCTCTTCATGGCCCTCCGCACGCTGCCTCCCGGCTCGGAGTATGATGACGAGCGCACCATCGCTACGATTCAGCTGATGGAGTATTTCAAGTCAACAGGGCGGCTTGAGCAGTACACCGAGTACGCCTATCAGCTTTGCGAGCGTCACTTGGCATCGACCAACTTTGTCGAGGCCGGCTTCACGTTGCTTCTGCAAGCTGATATGCTCGACTGGTCCGATAAGATTGTTCCTGCCATCCCCTCGCGCAACCTTCCGGAAGAGACCTCCTATGAACGTAAGGTAACAATATCACATTCTTCATTCACTCAACATGGTGGCCTTCCACTCATGTCTTGCTATTTACAGGAGCATCTCTACGACATCATCATCTCGTATTTTGATAACGGGAAGTACTGGGAGAAGTCAGTCGAGTTGCTGGAAGAGATGAGACATCAGTATCAGAACGTCACCTTTGAGTTCTCAAACTTGGCCGACCTTCTCGTACGATACTTCTTTGTCATATTTGTTGCAATGTGCTCATCACTCAATATTCACTGCAGGAACGCGAAGCCAAGTTCTATCGTCAGATGGTCAGCTGCGAGCGATTCTTTGCTGAATACTTCCACGTTGGTTACTACGGCATGGGCTTCCCTGAAGACGTGCGAGTACGACATTCCCTGGGCATAGAATCATGATCTTCACTATGTCCTGCTAAACATTCGCTTGCCTACAGAACAAGCAATTCATCCATCGCAGCGTGGAGTTTGAGCGACTTGACACCTTCGTTTCTTGCATCACCAAGCGCTGGCCCGACGCAGTACTCATGAAGACGACCGAGCCACCAGGGCCAGAAATCAAGAATGGGCCCGGCCAGAGTACGTGATGAATCCGCTTTCTTCCTTCATCCAGGCCGAGCTGACGACCACATAGACTTGCAGATATTCGCTGTGAAGACAGCGTCTCTGGAGGAGATGAGAGGCGAACGTACCCGTCTGCAGATTGAACGTAGTAACCAGCGCAGGTATAAGGCCTACGAGGGCGTGAATGCATTCCTCTATGCTCGCCCGGTTGTCAGAAAGAAGAACAAGACCGACAGCGACTTCGCCGTACGTTCGTCGCTGTTCCTCACGATCGTTCAACACTGATGAGTTTGCTTCTTGTACTCTTCAGAACCTGTGGATCACGAACAACTACTTCGAGACGAAGGACATGTTCCCTGGCGTAGTGCGGCGATCAGAGATCATCAAGCAAGCCAGCATTGAACTACCACCTCTCGAGAATGCTATCAACACGATTGCAGACAAGAACGCCGAGTTGGAGAAGATGATCGAAACCTTCTCCTCTCCTGGGGGTAACACCAATGTGTCGCCCTTCACGATGGTTCTTAAGGGTGCGCATCTCGCGACTTTACATCTGCTCCGAGGAGGATATATAACTCGTGTTCACTCATGGAATAATAGGAGTTATTCAAGCTGCCGTGAACGGTGGTGTGGAGATGTACGAGCAGGCGTTCCTTAATTCTGCTTACGAGGCGCAGCATCCCGAGGACAAGGAGCGTATTCAGCTGCTGCGGAAGCTTCTCAACGAACAGGTCGAGGTTCTTGACAGGGGCCTCAAGGTGCATCAGATGGTGGTATCCGCTGACATGGCAGATCTTCAAGACCAGCTAGAGAGTGCGTACCTTGCCCTTTCTCCTTCCGGCAAGGGACTAACACCACGTGCATACAGTTGGTCTCGCCCAGATGAAGAACAAGATGAAGACGGAGAAGGCGCAGTACATTGATATCGTGCCGGGACCAATCGCTCTCCCTGGTCTCTCTCACCAGAACTCCCGCCTGGCGGTGGTTAACAAGAACCCTGTCGTAGAGCGTATCTCGGTACATACATCAGAGTTGCCCCTCACCCTTTTCACCATGTACCTAACCTGGACGTCATATTGGCCCCCAGGGTGGCCTCAAGCTCTTTGGATCAAGCAATCCATTGGCGCAAAAGGCGCAGAACAAGGCGCGCGATGACTCAGCTCCCGCGGAGGAAGTCGTTCAATTAAGAAAGCGCTCCAACCCCAAGCGTTTGAGTGTCCCTATTGATTCCATCGCGGTAAGCTTCCCTAGCTCCTTCCATGTCATTGACAGCTTTCCTCATCCTGATCTTACCTCATCCAGGCTAATGGAGGAGGACAAAGCGCAGCAATGGCTGCAGCTCTCCTAAATGCGCAGCCAGCTGGACGAGGACAACATCCGTTACGCGGAGGCCGTGGTGGACGAGGACGAGGCATGTAAGACAGTTGGGTTATATCGAGATCACTGATACATATAATATGAATATATGAGAGATATATGTACACATTTGTGGTACGGGCGGTAACTAATAGCTGTAGGCCCCCATCTCGGTCGTCAGTGAGCCGGGCGCTGAGAATGGAGGCTTCTTCTTGCGCAGGATGACGACGATGAAAATGGCGCTCAGCACTACCAGCAGGGCAAATACGAAGAAACCGAAGCTTGCGCTGAGTACAGCGCCCACAATCATTCCCACGTTATCGCCGCCGTTGCTTGCACTATCGGTCGTGCTTGGCCGGTCTCCGAGAGGAAGAGCGAAGGACAACAAAGGGTCGTACCAGAGGCTCGAAAAGAATCGAGGGAACTGCATCACAAGAACGACGGTTTGCTGGTCCACAATCATCGCTTGAACTTGTACTTCCGCAAGTTTTCCATCTACCTCTGCTATCGCAAGCATTTGAACTTGAACATCGAGAACTGCAAACGTCTCGGTGATGAGGTAGAAGGATGTGATGTTGGGCGAAGGCCAATTCGGTGCTGCCCGCACCTCCGTGAAGATGCTGTCGTTGCGGGCCTTCACCACGTTGGTCAGTTCGAAAGCAGTCTGATTGCCGAACGGATAGACTCCCTGGAAACTAATGGTCCACTTAACCGCGTCTGCCTGTGCGGAGAAGGTCACCCCACCAAACGAGTAATCCACCGGCTGCGCATTGGTTGTGTAGTTAATGATCATCGAGCAGTTGCCGACAGTCGTCGCATATGCGGTCCAAGACGTGCCATCAGCACTCGAGTTGGTCGTTCTATTGAAGTCTGAGCACCACAATGGTCAGTCTTGCTCCACGCAGCACTGGGCGCGTACCTAGTGTCGTTAGATTGCCGCCAAGAGACACGTCTGAAGAAATGTGAGGTGCAATGATTGAGTCGTTGTGAGCAGTAGAATTGCCTTCATCAGGATCTATCGTGAAACTCGGCTGGATAGCGTCGTAGCTCAACGTCGATGGTGCAAGAACAGGAGTGAACTGTGGAGCGGGTGATGGTGACGGCGATGGTAACGTTGTCGGGGACAGGGAGATAAAGGAGGACGGCGACGGGGAGACCGAGGACGACGGTGACGGTGATGGTGATGGTGAAGGTGAGGCTGCGATGCATGAAGCAGTGGTACTGAAGCGGATGGTGGTGCCATTGGCACAACCACAGATTAGGGACATCACGTTTGCATTCACGCATCCCAAACCTAGAGGTTTTCAAAGTCAGATATCCGTGCCCGGGATCATCCAACAATGAACGAAGAACAACAAGAACGAAAGCGACAGCACGCGTACCATCTGCCTTAGGGACAGAGTAAGTGGGGTCGTAGATGACGTAGGAGAACGCCGACACGCTGCCGTTGCCGGCATACGTGAAAGAGTTGCTCCAGTTGTATCTGGGAGTACACCACCCACATCAGTCTCAGCACCTAGCACACATTTACGAGGCAGAGAGGAGCGTACGATGCTCCGAACCCCGAGACAAGTGCAAAGGCGTTCTGGAGTTGCTGCTGCACCCACGCCGCTGGTACCATCGAAGAGCTGCCGGGTACCGCAGACACACACTCGGTCGAAACAAGCACCATGCACGAGTCGCCTGCACCACACCAGCCATCTTTAAAGATGAAAAGATGAAAAGATGAAGAGAAGGAAGTCGCACCAACCACGACTGTGAAGGAAGGGCAGAGAAGGAGGACAATGCAGAATACCCACATCATATGGAAGGGCAGTCTTCTTGGGTGGTTGCTGCCTGCACCAACCAACTTCATCATCATCACCGGTCTGTCAGTTGAGTGTGTCTGTTGGTGCCCGCCACCTGGCCGCCACGGCGGTCTCTGGGTCCCTTCTCGTGTTCATGGCGACCTCCACTCCAAGAGCACCGAGGTGCCTCCTAGGAGGGGGGGGTGTGGACTTCCTCTTCTTGGTGACCTTCATAAGAGCTTCCGGTAAGCTAATTTTGTATCCGACGTACTTCAGTTGCCGACTGAAGTGTACGAGTGCAGGAAGTCAACGCCATCCAGAAGCAAGCAAAGGTGATGATCTAACGCGATCAGGCATGCGGGTAAACAAACGACAGGGAATGAGGCAGCCGGCTAGAGTGGGAGCCGTCTGCATCATCCCTTCTTTGTGGTTGAAAGAGAAGAGATCTAGCATTGCTTACGTATTTAGTTGTGGTTGAAAGAGAAGAGATCTAGCCTCTGCACAGTTATAGTTGAACGGTGTCACCTTCGTCGACGGCACTGAACTTGATGGTGATGGGTCTATGCTCGTCACTGTCGAGGCCAGGCGTGCTGGTGATGGAGGTGGTGGCCGCCACAGTGGACTCTGGCTCCTTGGGTTTGCTGTTGACTGCTTCCTTCATTCGCTCCAGCCACCCCTTCCCTGCGCTGCCGGATGAGTCGGGTGAGGTGTTGCTCTTCTTCGTTACCGTCGCGACTGACTCCTTCACTCGACTGAGCCAACCGCCCGTCCCGGCCGCCGATGATCCATTGCTGCTTGTGGCTACTGCTTCTGCTTCCAAAGATGGAGTCGTGCTGGTCGAGCCAGTGTCTGTGGCGGTATTGGTGGATGCTCCACGCATGCGATCAAGCCAGCCGGGCTTGGCAGTAGCCTCGGTGTCTTCGCCTGCTACAGCATCGGGGTTCGAAGCAGGCGTCTCTTCCATGGCGAGGGCACCCTTGACTTTGTCTAGCCAGCCCTTCTTGTCGCTGGGCATCTCCACCATTTCTTTCTCCACAGCAGATTCCGTTGTGGCCGTATTGCCCTTGGGATTCAGGGCTTGCCGCCACTGATTCCACAGGCTAGTGCCACTTTTACCGGCCTCGCTATCGCCCTCCGTCTCATTGCTCTTCTCGGATCGGGTATTGTCGATCATCGCCTTGAGCTTGTCCAACATACCTATTTCCTTTTCTTTGTCCAACGTATGAGAATCATCCTCCGATTCGTTACGGTTCCCTCTGCTCGCACGATTCTTCTCGAGCTCATCTAGCATCCATCGCTTTTTCTGCTCGACATAGGTCGAGAAGCCCTTCATGGCGGCTTGGAACGAACTAGGTCCTAATTCCTAACAAGGAACGCAGAAGAATCAGCATTTAGCCACTCTTTCATACAAGAAACAACGAACCGGTTCCTCCTCGTCTTGTGCAGTAGCGTTAGAACGCCTCATAAAAGCCAAGTCGGGAGCGAAGCTAAGAGAAGTGTTACTAGAGATACAACAATAGTTGCTCTGCTTGCAGAGGTTACCTCTTTCTTATCTCGCTTAGTAGCATGACTTTAGAGAAGTGAACGTATTCTCCCATTATAGGAGTGAGCCTGCAGAGACTCGTGTTATCAGAGAAGGCACTGCCCTAAATTTCAGATTGAACTCGTACCAGCCTTTCCACTGAATGTCCGAAACGAAAGTGACAACGCACACATTACTGAGACTTGATAACTGAGTAATCGGCGACTTGAGGTTTGTTTGAGGAAACATAGATGCTAGAGGTTCGATCAAGAAGCCATAGCCATCAGTTTCCATGCGAATAACGCCTGCAGGTGGCTTGAGCTTATCGTAATCAACACTCCTGCCAAAGAGTTAGCATTTAATGGTTGTACAAGACAGCAGCCATCGAACCTCATATAAACCACGTAGGACTCATGCTCATGTGTTCCCCACGATTTGAAGACCACCATATCTCTTTCAGTCTCAGCTACGACGTTATGTAAGCACATGTAACAAGAAACATTAAATAGAAATTGTCTGATACCCTTGGAAGACAGGTTGATGGCTTGCGCGAAAGAAGCAAAGGACGGGAAGAACTTCCTCATCTGCAGGTGCAGGATCTCATTACGTTCGTCAATCCTGTCAAGTACCTGCACTTTACTCAGAGTTCGGTCCCACTTAGGCCACTTTTCCGCCTTCAGTATCATCTCAAGAACGTTCTTTGCCGGCGCATCTGTAACAGCAGGTCAACAATTTGCTGGAGTGAATCCCCGAGCGTGCAGCGAGTGTACCAATGATCACCATTCCCTTGTAGACTTCGTGTTTGCCGCCGGGCCCATCGATCTCCTTACGGCAGAAAGCTACCCCTTCTTCTTCCTAAATAAATCGTCATTTAGACTATACTTGGCCCACATGGCTAAGCTAGACGAGGTACCGTAACGTAGCGCCAACCATCTTCTTCCGTTCCGCGAGCCATGAAGCGAAGCCAATTGAATGCGATTTCAGGGTGCGTATATTGCTCCTGCGTCAACAGATCGCGTTAGTGCACGCAACGCTTTGCTTTGATAGAAGAAACTCACAGGCATATATGGGAGACCAGGCCACTGCGTAGCTCGCTCTTCGTCTTTGGTGTGCTCCTTTTGGCTCGAACCTTCGGAGTCGGAAGCAACTTTCGGCTCACTTGGGCCAACTGCGTCTTTCTTCTCTGAGCTATCGGTGCCTATGATATTCCCGATCCATTTGTCTCCATCACCACCCTCGCTTCTCGATGTTTCTTCAGCCTCAAGGTCCACTTCATCAACAGCGTCCTCTTCGCCAGTATCAGGCCCTAACACAGCAATCTCTTCTTCATTTAGCTTTTGTCTTTGCTCATCGACCTCTTGCTGACCTCCCAACAGATCTATCGGTGGCCAGCATTAGTTGTTAACTTCAAAGCAGAGACAACAGGGCGTCGTACTGAGATTAACATTCACAGAGGCAATACGGGGTAGCTCATGTTGTTTCCCATTAGCCAGATCTAGCAACCAACATCCATCACAATGTTACTATCTCATCCGAAGTGAAAAACAAGTATAAGTGAGGAACCTACCGGTAAAGTACTTGACCACCACGATACGGAAATCACGACTATCCATCTTCTCTGCGAGTGGCATAAAGTGCTCTTCCAGCCAAGCCTGTGGCCACGGACACGAATTCAACTGAGCCAAGCTGAATCACCGTAAAGCTTTAGGCTCAGAAGCGTACCCAGTCCTTCAGTATCTCCTGATGATCCGCTGCCGCAGCAATCTGGTAGTAAGGCGAAACGGCCGTGATGATCCGATACCCATCCACGCTGCAGGCGTTGTGCGCGCATCAGGTCAGTATCGCCATCCGCACCGCTACGTTTAGCACGCTTGGGCATCTTCATGTCACGGTGCACCGTACCCAGTGGCAGGCCCGAGCACGTTACGCATGAGCTGCAAGGACGAGTTCAGGCGAGTCTCGGCAGCTCTGCACAGGAGAGAAAAGGGAGCGTTAAGCCTTACATCAAAGCTGCGGTTTTGGCGTGGTGCGTACCGATGGCGCTGAAGGATGAAGTGGGCATTAGATTTTTCATCGAGCCACAGGCTCTGCGTGTTGATCGACCACGAGGGCTCGACAAACACCATCTTGATCTTTAGCTTTTGTAATTTGATTTGGCCTGGCAGGCAGAAGATTAAAACAATTAGGAATCAAAGAGGAAAATAAAATGGCAGAATGATGTGATCAATCCAAGAAACGCATACATCTGCACACATCGGTACCTTCAAGGTGCAAACAAATACAAGAAATGTAAAATCACGGTGCTCTACTTGATGTCGTTCGTGTCTCGTGTGTGGCCCTGCTTAATTGCGTGCACATCGTGGAAATTTCAAATGAAACATCCAAAATATTTGTCGACAAAACGACATTCATGTGCTGATGGAACATTAAGAGGATTCTTTCTTGGCCTTCTTGTTCTTCTGCTTCTTTTGCTTTTTCGGCTTCTCTTCACTTTTCCTCTTTTGCTTTTTGGCCTTTGATTTGTCCTCCTTCTTTGCTTCTTTCTTCTTCTCCTTCTTTTCCTTCTTCTCCTTCTTCTCTTTCTTTGCTTGTTTGGCCTTCGTCTTCTTCCCTGCCTTCTCCACATTCTTTTCACTTGCTTGCGTATCATCGTCTTCTCTCTTTCGTTTCTTCCGTTTTCGCTCGCCGTCAGCGTCGCTTGTTACGCTCTGTTGTGGGCTCTGCACGGTGGTTTCACCAGAAGGTTGTGCTCGTTTCATTGCCATCTCAGCTGTAGTCCATCAATCAGCACAATGCACAACTAAAGATCCAATTGACTGGAACATACCCATCTTCTTCTTGAAATAATCTTGCATGCTGATAGCGCTCGTAGTAGTGGTCACTCCGGTGATCACATCCTTGTCTTCGTCCTCTTCTTCCCCTTTGTCGTCCTTGCTTTGAGCAACCTCGTCTTTGGTGAGTTGATTGTCCTCATCTGGCTCCTGCATTGAGTCTCCTTTCAGCTACCCTAATCAGCAATTGTGAGTCAGCCAGCTTACCTCGCTTTCACTGCCGACTTCCTGTTGTACGGCCGTTACCTTCTCCTCCTCCTTCTTCTCCTTCTCCTTCTCCTTCTCCTGCTCTTTAGTGGCAAAACCAGTGCTCTGCGGCACTCCTCCAAAGATCGCACTCTTATCCTCAGACGAGTAGTTGGACAGATCCTTCGCTCGTAGCATTCGCGAATACCTGGCACCACGAACTCCATACTTAGCCTGACAAGGACATTCGTGCTCGTAAAGGAACGTACAGCACTTTTCTCGGACGGCCGACTACACGTGATGCCGGCTTCGATTCCTCGCTTTGTTTTGGCTTCTCTGTCCGGTAATCAAGTTATTGCGCGATGACAAAAATCTCGGAAGATGAATGAAAATTCATTCCGTACCGGCCGTAGCGTCACTGGCAGGCGCAGTACCATAGGAGTGATTAAGGGTGGCCAGGATCGACTCGTACGCGACAGAGGTACTCAGCCAGTTGCGACTCGGATTCGCATTGTCTGTGCCGAGACCCTGGTTATCAATACGCTTCTTGACTTTGATGTGTTCAGTCGTCCCGTCTTCTTTCGCGCCCAGACCCTTGCCCTCCTTCCATCCCATTTTCTCCAACATCTGGTACCTATTAGAGTGAAAAATGAAATTGAGTTATAAAAACAAAATTCATATATGTGAATGACAGAAAATTTGCAGATGATTTGTACCCGAATCGGTCCTTGTCGGTCGACCAGGCCAGATTACGGTCATCACAGGGGCGCTGGTCCTTTCGTGGCATCTTTGCAGTACAAGTACGACACGAAAGACGGACTCCGTTATGATGGAATGAAGAAATTTGGGGAAAGGAAAACTGAGGAAATAACATCTTTTCACAGCAAGATCAGAGATTACGAATGAACGTCACTCCTCTCGGCTTAACGGATTGAAGAGGTCCTCCCAAGCGGACCGGGAAGTGCGAGCAGCTGGCTTAGCGGGACGAGCGTTGGGATGAAGGAGTTGCGTCCGCTTTCTCTTTCTAGACATCGATCCGATTGCGGCGGTGAACTGTGGACGACAATAAGAAAGATGAAGGGAGGTGGCGATCTGCAGAAGGAGTACCCTGTTCGTGCCAGCAGTGGGTGCTCGTCCGCTGAATGAAAGTGGCACCCCAGCCATCGCAAGCCTGCGCTCCTGCATGTCAGGCACACAAACTGGCCAGCTAGGGGTGACTCAGCACGTACTCGAATACGAGGTAATCGGGCATTCCTGTAAAAAGAACAAAGCAGCATGCCGATCAGTCGTGGAGTCAATCACAGCGAGCTCTGGGTGTATACCGTTGGCTGGGATCGGACGATCATCGGCCCTAGAAGTACTGGAGACGATTGCTGTTGCTTCTACTTGAAGTTGCTGTCCTTCGATGCGCGGCCTCTTGCTCACTAAAGGCGCATCGGTAGACGTGATTGCTTCTGATAGCGTTGCTTCAGCGGCGAAGCGTCTCTTGAATCCCGAGCGCTGAGTCATCACATAACTGAATGATGACAACGACGGGCTTGAAAGCTCAGGCAGTGGGTTTGTCTTCTCCTCACCTTGCTTACGACCCGCATTCTCCTCGCTTTGCCCAATTTGACGGAGTAGGCGTTGCCATCCTCCAGTAAGCTCACTCTCTTCGTAACGTTGAGGACACGCCAACGGAGCCTGATCGATCATCGGCCTTGGGTTGTCATCTACTCTTTCTGCATAGACGTATGCTTAGCCACAGCCATAACACGGAGGATTCGTGAATTACCTTGCTGCGACGTTGACTCTCCTGGCTGTTCCGGCATGCCTAGCTGTGTCGGTTCTATCTGACAAGGCTTGATCTCACTTGCACATTCGATTTCGTTGTTAGAGATAACGTTGTTGCTGGCGTTTGAATCGGTGTCCGCAGCGTCCGCATGATCACGCGGTTCAGCTTCGACCACGGTACCTTCCTGACTTCTATTCGTTTGGTCCGCATTTGGTTCTATCGACTCCATCGAGGTACCCATCAACTCGTTTTCGGCGTCAATTCCGTGCGCAGTCTGAGTCTCCTCACTATGCTCTTCTCGTTCAACTTCGATGCAGAGTGCCAGCAATCCTTCCTCACAGCTATTGTGGTCGTCGTTGGCTGGGACAATATTGCTGGTATCCTCTCGATTTGATGAGGATTCGCTCTCGATTACACAGCCGCACGTGTTCGTACGCTCTATCTTCTCTATTTCTTGGCCTGTAGTGCGTGAGTCGCTCAAGTTCTCAGTGATTGATATCTTCTCCTCGGTCATCTGCGTTGCCGGGTCGCTTTCCCTTTGTGCGTCCATTTGCGCCTCGCTTGCCGTAGGGAGATCACTTTCGGTTGGCTGTTCTGGTTGCTCGCTTCCACGGCCGGATGCTTCTTCCTTTGGTTGCTCTTTGGACTTATCATCCATCGCCGAATCCAATACACCGGAGTCCACTGCAAACACAGGTACGGTAGCCGAACTCTCAACGAGGAGCACCTCAGGTTTCGTATCCATGGTAACCGTTTCCGCCGAGGAGCTTCCTTCCAAATGTGGTCGCATGGCTGAGCTTTCCGTGTCTTCTGCCCGGTTCTCATAGTGCACAGATTGCTCATTGTTGTCCCCAGGCTGAACGGCGGGATGTTCGAGAGGTGCAGCGCTCATGGTGTCTGAATTCTCGACGGGCATATCTTCTACGACGCTAGTGTCCTCCAGTGACAGAGGCAGCTTCGGTGCTGGCATATCATCGCATGACTTATCGGATTCAGGCTCGCACGTAGAGGGATCGAGATGCTCCGCGGTTGACCGAGCTTGGATTTCCGTTTCCGGTGGTTTCATCTCCATTATCGTAGAGTTATGACAGAGGACTGACTCAACCCCCACAGGATGATCTGGAGAATCACTTTTGGCCTCGCCATCAGCCATGCTGAGTGAAGCATCGGGTGCAACTTCTGCAAGAGGAAGTGCTTCGGAAAGAGGAATGCTATCTTCCGCTGGATTGGGCCATTCCTCCTCGGCTTCGCACTCCGATGGTCGCTGTATTACAGGATCGCTTGGCACACGCCCTTCGGCATCACTGTCGTCATCAGAGGGTATGCTGTGCCCAGAACCAGGTTCCTCAGACCCAACAGGGACGAGATCGACCGCCGGATCGCTCATTATATCAGCTGACGTAGGTGCCTTCTCCGAAGTCACTTGGTCGGTCTTAGGTGGAGGAGGCGAGGGAGCCTTGATATGTGGATTATCAGGACTCGCGACGCTGATAACTCGGCCCTACTTCGATTATTAGTAAAAGTGGTGAGATCTTTCGGGAGACGCTTACCGGAGAACTGCGGCTAGCTTGGAATGCCAATACCAAAGGAGACGGAGACGGGAGCGGCGATGTACGAGCATCAGCTACCATTATGGCGCTAGGCACAGAATTCTCGTTCAGCTCACAGGCAAGGAAGGGATTCGGTTTGGCGGGCGACAAGTCGGTCCGGCTTATCGATGCTGGTGCAATCGCAGGAACGGCCCGAGAAGTGGGAATCGATGGCGCTGCAGGTGACATAAAGGGAACCCCCGTCGGACGTCTTGGTGGCAGACTGAATACTGAAGGTCTGGTCAGTGATGTGCCGAACGGAGCGATCGATGGACTTCCACCCTGTCCGAGCAGAGGACGCGCGAAGGGACTTGTTGTTCCTATCGTGGAGGATGAAAAGCTCGGCTCGACTGCCCGCTGCGATGAGATCGCCGCAAATGAAGAAATAGAAGGCCGAGGTTCAGCGCTCATCGGGGAAGCCGTGGATATGGCTGATCCACTTCCGAACGAAGGAAAGAAGCGGAAAGGACTCCTCTGTATGGTGGGTGGCGTCGAGCGTGTACTGTTGTCGGCCAGCATAGGGCTCTTGGGCACGTCCAGCTGCTGGGCAGTAGTTCCGATCCCTCCCTGAG
>CDEZ01020772.1:0-10290 GCA_000826365.1 Acanthamoeba royreba
GGGGTCCTACCACTCGATGACGATGGGCTCGGCATCATCCTTGCTCACTATGAATCGAGCGAGTAGTCCTGAAGATGGAGGAGTCGTGATATCACTTGGTGTGCTCCCCTCTCGGTGCCGGTCGTTGCTACGCCAAGTACCATCGTTCTGCATCTACTGCCGCTCGCACAAGATCTTGCACACTCTCACCAGGATGATCCTCTGGCTTCAAGTGCTGGCGGAGCCGCCTCAGGATGGCGAAGCAGAGGAGGAGCCAGCTGGTCAGTCGCTTGCACAGGTGGTTTGTCGTTGGTGAAAATAGGGCTGTCTGGGGGGAAGGACGAAATAAGTTCAAAATAATTGTGCTTTTGAGTGCTCCCCATGTAACCTTTGAAGGTGGCCCATAGCATCACGAAGTATGGAGAGAGGCCGTGGCCTTTTTGAAGGCAAGTTCTCTTGCCATCCGAGAGCCCTCCACGTGTAGATATCAGCAGGGAAGGGGAGCTGTCGAGTAGGAGTTGCCCATGCAGCTGGTACCTATCGAGCAGGATCGTATATGAGCACACTCGGACACAGTTGCAGGAGGCAACGCGATGGGGGTATGGTTTAAGGAATACTTTATTGTGCTATTGTAGAAGGCCGATGTAACGTGCTCTCAAAGTCGAGCTGTGGTGCGCGTAGTATCACGGCTAGCGCTGGAGTCGATCTTCTGAGGATAGTTGATAGGATCACTATTCACCATCCTTGCCGCTGCGGCGCCGAATAGTGCTTGCTTGATCTCGCCGTGCACGGCGGTATGTTTGCCTGCATCCACAACGAGTAAGGAGGATGGATCCATAAAATCGATCTGCCAAGATGACAAGATAGATCTGACGTAGATGAGACGTACCTGCTCCCTTGCTTGCCCTCTCAGCTGCCCACTCTTGGGCGGTGGACATGAGATGTGCCATAGGACCAGACCAGTCCACCTGTGAGCGGTACGCTTAAGTGAACAGGGACAAGCACTAGTGAAAGTCTAGAGTGTACATACGAGACCTGCATCGCTTGCCTCTCTACCAGTGAATCGCTTACACTCAAATACTGCCTGCAGGAAGCCCATATTAGGGTCGAGTCAATGATCGGATGGACTTGATCCTCATCCTCTCAAGAAGCGCAAGCCGATCACCTTGTAAGCAACGTACCTGGCGCAGCACACGAGGAGAAGGCAGCTTGAGTTTCAGCATCTCGTAGAATGGCGCCGCCAAGCTGATCCCCAGGTCTAAGGCAGGAAGGCACAGCCACCCTCGATCATCTCTCATCAGCCTGCATAAGGAACAACACCAAGGCGCCAGGGCAAACGGGATCAGTATCAAGCAACCAAGCAGATGCAGGCATGCAAAGGATCACCACTTACCTATAGTCGTGCGCGAAGGCCAACATAAACGCTCCCGCGAAGGTATGTCCGTTCAGAACTGCAGCAGCGATCAGTCGCTCCCGCTCGTTCCTTTGATAAAATCAAAATAAATGTTAAGCTTTAATACAAAAATTATTATGTGGTACAAATATCCAAATAAAACAATATATTTTTATTCACTACATTATAAATATAATTAAAAATAAAATGGATGGGCGAGGTACCAGCAAAGGTGGGGAGGGGGAAGCAAAGGAGACGGGCCACGGCGGTGGCAAAGAGGTGGGAGAGGGTGCGCAGGGCGGCGACATCCCCGGCCTGGCGGCGCTGCTCCACCCACTTCAGATCGATCCCGTTCGAGTAGAACTTGTCCGCGGGGTGCCCTCCTCCTCCAGTCGTGAGTAGCGCCGCACCCCATCCCTCGCCCTCCTTCTGCTTCGCCTCTTCCTCTACTTCGTCCAATCGTGCATGAAATTCGCGTAGGAACTCTGGATTGAAGCGATTTTCACCATTGTGCATGGTGACCACGTACAATATGACCTTGGCCTCCTCTACCACACGCCGTTCGAGCGTCACCAGCCTCTTGCTCTGTGCCATCTTCAATCGATGTTTTACGCACTACACTCGGCCAAAAATCTCGGTGTTTAGGAAAACGTTTCATAGTTTTGTTTTTATGTTCCAAATTTTGGGGTAATGGTACAGGGAAGATTAACCGGCCGAAACGGTCGATCATAGGGAGACGCAGCTTCACGCCACCGGACGCTGGGGGCTGGCTGGCTGGCTCTGAGGGTTGGGTCGAGCGCCAAAGAGGCCTCGTCGCTCCTCGGAAGGAACCTGCGCGCGGCTACGCTTCGCCGCAGTCCAGGCGGTAGGTGGCTGATGATTGGGTTGCGGTGAGTGCACGGCCGATCGGTCAACAAAGGGTCCCACTTGAGAGTAGGAGCGCAAAAAGGACTGACGACCCTCCGACATTTTGGCTCTTGGTGTGATGGGCTTCTTCACCGCTAGGCCAGCAACGTCCGTCGTAGCGCCGAAGAAACCCACCGGTGGGGAATCCTTCGAATCAGTCGTGCGCAGCGGCTTGTGGCCGGATGTCTCTCTTGGCGCGGCTTGGGGGAGCATGATCACTGAAGACGATAGGTGCGCCTTGTCTGCGTCTCCAAACAAGGGAGATAAAGGTCGATCGGAAAGTATTCCACTTCCCTTGAGGTTCGTTCGTATATCTTCACTGCTGGTTGTACTTTTGGAGTTACTACTATGCAGGTTGATAAAGACTTGTGCACTTGAAGCCGGTAAGTCCGAAGAGCTCCCTGATGAAGTGGTGTTGAGCAGGAAGGTTAATGAAAGCTAACAAGACAACGCACCTGAGGCGGACGTGATGTGTAGGGAGAGCAGGTGCATCCACTCCTTCTTCTCCTCTTCATTTGCAGCGTATACAACAATGCGTAGAGAATTGCGCTTATGCTGAATGCTGAATGCACATCGTGCAACCTTGCCTACATGGAAACATTGGTGAGAGGACATCGAAACCCGAGATTGGAGAGATGTGGCCATACCTGTTTCGACCGTGCCGTCCTTGATGTCATTTAAAGTTACTTCGGCTAATGCTACACTGTACAGACACACGCTTCGCTCGACCTCTCGCTCCTGCAGAGCTAAGTTAAGCGCACGCCTCTATCATTATTGATGATCTCACTAGAACACTAACCTTTTTACCAGGTTGGGTGATGAGAAGAATATCAGTGAAGAGGAAGAGTAGGCGTCTGGCCAACTTTTCCTTGTTAACAGCTACTTGAAAGCGGCCCTCTTGTACAAAGGCCCGGCCTGTCTCACAGCATCAGTTAAACCCATTCATTATCGTTGCAAAGTCGCGTGTCTACCTTTTTTAATCAAGTTAGTTCCTGTGGGTAGGATGATCCGATTCTGAACTTCCAGAAGCTGCTCGAAGGTATCGACGATACGCTTCTTTTCGTTGGCCTTGGCGATCATCTTTCCTATTTCCTCTTGGGCCTTTTGTAGATTCTCGAAGTCCGGATCACTGGAATCCATATAGGACATGATCTCCTAATTCGTGTAATGTTAACTTGAGCGCCGAGGATGTGATGAAGGACGCGTGCACGCACCCTAAAGAGAAGAGGATACTTGGTCACTCGTTGAAAGGGTTTGATGAGGAAGCTGGCGATATCGAGCCTCCTGCAGTCTTTGTTCTTCCTAGCTTCCTGTGTAGAGAAGGAATGTATCATCGTGCTGCCAATGCATTGCGAAGGGGCCGTAATAGTACCTCACAGAAGATGGCAAACTCTGATCGCTCTCCCTCCTTTCGTCGGAATCGTTTACTAAAGTTGAGCGAATTGGTGGAATTGCCGTCGTCCTTGTCAATAGCTGTTCCGAGAGCCTTGTCGAGGCTTTCCGTTGCCAATTGTTGATGCATACAGAGTTTCTCATACTCCCGCAAAGCTGGTAACTAACATTTCACGCCGAGGTCAGGATGGGCAGATGAAACACTAAAGTGAACCGAGAGTACGTTATCGAGGAAGATGCGACCAACGCTCGGCGCGCGAGATTCCACCCGAGCTTCCACCCATTCACGGTTCAGAGCTTCATGGAGGTTCTGGCTAACTTGAAGTATCTCTTCCACATTCCCAAATATGAGGCGCATCTCTTGTTCATCGAGTATCTTTTCTTTTTGCTCTTCGTTAGTTAACGCCCGTTTGATGGGATCCAGGAACACCTGCATCAGACCACAATTTATGAGTCACTTCGACAGGAGTGAGGAGCTGGAGTGAGCTGGGTGGACCTACCCGCACAAGCACTTGCAGATCATCGATGTACTCTTTTTCTGTGAGAATAAGCTCCTCGATGGACAAGTTTCTCCGGTAGGCTTTCTTCTCCTCTGGCGACATGTCGTTCATGTCCAATAGAGATACCTTGGCTGTTCCATTTTCATCACAGGAGCTGTGAGTTGAGAGAATGTGTGCAAGACGGAGGGAGGTGAGGAGCGGCGAGTACCGCGCAGGAGATTGTAGATCTCTTTTCCTTTGTGCCCAAGATACGAAGCAGCCTGAAGGGGTGAAGGTACTGTTGGGGTCGGAGGAATGCGTGGATCAAGCCCTTTCTCCAGGAGCTTCTCCACAATCGACTTCTTGAATCCCATAATGGCATAGTGCAACACTGTTTCTCCCAGCCTGTCCAGTGAAACGCTGTCATCAGCTCACATGTGATTGTTCTTCAAGAGTCGCGTACGTGTTTGTGACTTTCAGATCGGCACCAGAATCAAGCAGTATCTGCATCATGTCCGGCCCGTCGTGAAGAGCAGCCAAGTGCAGCGGTGTGTCACCATTCCTGATGGAGATAGGCTCTTTATGTGTTGGCAGAGACGGCATAATCAGAAGAGGTCGCAGGTACTGGTTTGGTTGATTAACATCTGCTCCGCCCTTGAGAAGACACAAAACAGAGCCTCGGATTTGGTCCAGAGTTTCGCGATTGTACTCGATCGCCTTGCGACTCACCAGGTAATGGATTGGTCGCACCCCATCAGCATTAGGAGCTGAAGGATCTGCCCCACTCGATACTGGATGACACAAGAACATTGAATTCTCTTTCATCAGAACAATGTCTCACTTCTTCAAAAGCTTGCACGTACTGAGCAGCCATATGACATCCTTGTGCGCATTCTCCATGCACGCAACTGAAAAGAGACAAACACGGGGAATCAATCTGCAGTTCGAAGAAGACTAAAGACGGGGCAGAGGTACAATGCAAGGCTGTCCACCCATTGACATCGACCTCCTTGGCATTCGCTCCGGCCGCAATCAGAGCTCGAACCGCCTCGACGTTGATCCCTGGTGTACTGCACGCTACGTGCAGTGGCGTCTGGCCCTGAGTACCCACATCGGAATGTCCTCAGTCGACGACACTCAAAGTTGAGCACTTTGTGCGAGAGTTCAAGGATTGTACGGAGAGGTCTTTGTCGAGGAGGCACGAAGGCTCCTCCTCCAGTTTGCGTCGAATGTCACTCAACGGAGCTCGCCGCTGAAGAAGTACATTTATCGGCGGAAGGGGAAGAAGCGGCACAACCGTTTCAGTGTCATCGGATCGGTCCTCCTCCTAAATGCAACATTCACACCCAAATCAGTGAATGGAACGCAATCAGAGTGACAAGCTTGTGCGAGCGAGCATGTACGCGTCCACGTATCATCCCCGATGCCTGCCTGCGTATCCCGCTCACTGCGGAGGACTGCGCTTTGGCAGCCGAAGCGGCCACCTCGACGAGCAGCTTTTCGAGTTGCTCGTAGCGCGTCAACAACTCTTGCAGTCCCTGCGCCATCGCGCTCTCCATCGCGCTCACTGGTGCTGGCGATGACGCGATGGCCTGTTCATGTTGATGACGCGAAGGTGAAGCATCAGGACGTCGACTGGCTTCCAGCGTGTCCCCGGAATGACACAGTTGCACCACAGGTGTCGCCGCCGGTGTGACGGCGGTAGTAGTCTGCTGCTGCAGTAGCTGAGCCTGGAGGAGTTCTATTTGTTTGTCCTTCACGCGGAGCAGCTCGGCCTGCACGCGCACCTTCTCCTGCAGCACCTCCAGCCGCAGCTCTTCCACATGTGTCCTCGGGGAAGAAGAAGACGACGAGGCGGTGGTGTCAGGGACGACATAAGAACCCGTTGGCGAAGTCGGGGCGCTCCCGTTCGTGGAGAAGGAGGAGGCGGTGCCGGTGCCGGTGGTACTCGCACCACCGGTACCCGGACCCGAAGCGAGTGGTACGCCGGCTGTTGTGGTAGTCGTGACAGGGGAGGACGGCCGGCCAGTCGCTGGCGCAGCAGCTGTAGAGCCTGAGGAGGCCTCCATCACGTGCAGTGGGCTATGCTTCGCGCGGACGATCGGGGCAGGAACAAGTGGTGGTGACGAGGTTCGCTGGTGCGGTGGGAGGGAATGGGCACGAGAGAAGAAGGCCTCGCGCGCGGTTGGGAGAAGGGGAGCTATCTTGAATTTTTACAATAATGGACTGTAATTACTTGAATAAAAGATATTAATGAATTGGAATTTGAAGAATGCACAAATGGCCGCCAGTCAGACGAAGCAAAGAGAGCTGTCGTGAGGAGCAACGCTCACGCAGAGTAGACCACCTCTTGGATGGATCCCACGGCAAAGGAGACGCCGTTATCACGCAATACGAACCTGCCGAGGGCGCTGTTGCGTTTTCCGGAAGTGCCCTCCTTGATCGTCTGACGAGATGACGCACTTTGTGGGTGAGACGCGAGAATGGAGGGCTCGCAGAAGAACGGCTTCATGAACTGCAACTTCACTGTATCGTCCCCGAGCCACTCAATAAGCGGGACGAGGAAGGGTACAGCAATACACGGCATGTAGAGAGTACCGAGCGCACGGTGGCCCTTGAAGCTCACGTTCCCCAATACTCGTTGGCCTTCCTTGTCGATCTGGGCGACCTCCACAACCTTGACTTGGCTTGCGCCCGTGCCACAGTAGAGCATAGGCGAAGTGCCCACCTGGACCACCCCTACCATCAGCATCACTGGCCGATCACTAGCGCCGCGTAAGTCAAGTTACGTCACTTTGAGACGGATTGGCGAAATAAGTTGGATCGTGGCCAGGATCTCCCGCGCCTGCCGCTTGGGTGTCTTTGCTGTGAAAGATACAGAGGTGAGACCCAAATGACATTTGGATGGACATTGGTAAAGCATACACTTGTTAGCTTCTACAAGGACCATGCCACGCTTGATGGAAGTCCTGTCGTGGTTCGTGACTAATTGATGAGATCGAATAAACACACTCACCCACTGGCCCGGATACGCCGCGTCCACTTCTCTGCAGTCATGATAAAAGGTAAGAATAAGCCGCAAGCTGCGCGAGGATTTTGGATTCACCTGCGGTTGTAGTGGATGCTAACAGCATGAACTTCGGAGACTACCGAGTTGCCAGGCCACAAAAAGAGATTCGACCCTTTGTTGAGGATGCCTGGATTGTCGAATTATGAGTTTCTCGAAACAGAAGCCCCCGTGAATGAGTTCTATGCACCAGTTTCGACATATCCCGTAGCCACCACTCCGGAATAGACAGCCCGCAGATAAACTTTATCTGATGGTTTGAGTGTGAGTAGGAGAATGGACCAGTAGTCATCAGGCGATACAGTACCGACGCAAAAGCGCAGTGGCTGGATAGCTTTACGCAAGACGTCGGTCAGAGCAGAGTTGATACGGGTAGTGAAGGCTGATGGGAAGCTGAGATAGTGAGATAAAAGGAGCAATTCTACAGATTCGATGCTTATGCACCTTGTTGCAGAGCTTGCAGTAGTGTTGGTCCCAAGTACCAACTTAGATTTCCTGTCATAGTGCAGAGTGGGTTACGGACACTCAATCCATAACGCAGATATCGTACTCTTGGGGTGGACTTTGTGAAAGGTGGTGGTATAGTAGGGCGACTGTGGTGGAAGAGTGAAGTGTGCATCAGAATAGTCTATACCACCCAATGAAGAGTGATCCATAGGGCCGAAGAGGGTCGTTAAATCCTTTAAGGACGCTGGAATGAAGGTCAAGTTGTTTTGCTGCCATGGTGGATAGCTCTTGGCGATGGTGCCCACCTGCAAAAACGATCTTTTGTGAGCCTTCCCATCCAATGCAGGAAATGGAGTTCATACCATAAGTAAAAGCTCGGAGCATATCTGATCAAATGTGATCCGCGAGAAGGCGACTTTGTCCATCTTATTTACAATGAAGATCAGGCGCCTGGGAAACATGTCCACCCAATACATGAGTGATTTATCATTACCATATCAGGAGGTGCTGCAAGACGCACTTGACATTGAATGTACGGAGAACTGCCAGCTGATCCGCTACTCGTTGCATAGGCGGCAAGTCAAAGTACTTGTATGTATGGTCGAGCTCCTTGTTCTCGACCTGCAATCAACTACCGAATATGAGGTCTCATTCACACAGAAGGAGAAACACGTGATATACACCACCTCGTGAGGAAGAAGAATCTTTGAGGCGTCAACCACCACCACGGCGCATTGAGCCTGCATGAAGCCAACATTGCACGGAAAGACAGGGTGAATTTGTGAAACAGCGCCATCACTTAAGATCCACGAGAAAGAAAGAGCACCTCGTAGGCACAGTACATGAAGGGCTTGCACACATCCCAGCCACCAGGCGCGTCCATCACGGTGAGCGTGCATCTGTGCCAATGAGAGAGTGGAACCACGTCAGGGTGAATCGCACTCGCGATCGATGCAAGGCGCGCACGTTACCGAGGCCACACTACCACTTGGCGGATATGGGCGTGGAGAGAGCGAGCCAGCGCGCGCTCATCTCGTGTTCGATCAACAGTGCCGGAATACATGTTACATTGACCGTTGGTGTCATCCGTGTGATGCGCGTGTGGACTGGCATCCTCACGTCTCTTGGCGTTGCCCATTCCTTCATAGAACTGGCGTAGGATACGCTTGGTGGCTGTCACATCCTCCTGCGAGGTGGCACCATAGACGTAGAGCAGCAGACCCGCCAGTGTGGACTTGCCCGAACCGCGGGGACCGCACAGCAGGGCGTTCACCGACCAGCGGAGCGGCACCGACGAGGTGAACTTCAAGGACCGCACGCCGCGCGCGAGCCGTACGGCTTGGGCATCCGCAGCGAGGTCGGCCAGGGTGATGTTGGCAAAACCGAGTGACCCATCGCGCGCCACCCACGCCCAGCGTTGGCATACACTGGGCAGCAGGAGTGTGGTGCGGGTGATACCGCCACCAGTCACGTAACCAAATATATGCAGAAGTAGTTCATCCGCGAGCCAATCAAAGGGATTCAATGGCGTCGCCACCTCCGCCACGTACGTGTTCATCGATGTCACTCCCGCGCTTGGCTCCTCCATGGCTGGCCAGTGCCGAGGTTGGGAACAAGAACCCTTCAAGGACGTACAAGTGTGAAGCACAGTAATATCTGAGAAAAACGCAGGAAAACCATATCGTGCCAGGATAAAACAGGGCACAACAATAAGGATAAGAATCCGGGAAATAAGAGGGGAAAATGATAGGGAAAAAACACAACGGCTCTTTTCGGGGGTAGGGTTTTGGGGAAGGGCCTTGGGCGGTTGGTTGTGAGAGCGGGAGCGTGCGCGCACAAAAATATCAGCCAGCAGATCACCCTTCACGTGGACAAAGAAGCAGCATCTCAATCGAATTCAACAAGATGGACCAGGAGCCTCTCCCCACCATGCCTCCGGCGCCCCTTCCCATCGGCCTTCCTCCGCAGATCGCGCTGGGGCCTGACGACAAGGTACTACAACCGATCCCCATACACCCTACGTGTGCTGTCACTGCTGTTGTTGGGCTCTACACGCGGGAGGGTGGGTGTGTCAAAGAGAAAACGGGAGGGGAAAAGGAGGGGGGAAAGCACCAGGGAAAACCTGGGGGGTGGGAAGAGAAGAAGGGAACAAGGAGAAGAAGGGAAGAAGAGGAAGAAGATGGAGAAAATCAAAAAGAAGAAGGGAAGAACAGGAAGAACTGGGAAATATTATAATTGGGGCTCCTCCTACAAGTCTTTTATCGATGATGATGCGCTACGAGGCCATTCTAACATTCCCTACTTGATTACAATGATATCATCATTTATAGATTATGGCTTTTGATCCTCGATTCGCTCCCGGCGTACGTCATCCTCAACAACGTTGATGTGTTTTCAATTGTGCTGATCATGGAGACGTTTCTTATGAACAGGAAATGACGATGACCGATGATGTGCATCAGCTGGTGGTGGGGGAAGTAGCCGGCGATCAGGAAGGCTCGGAGGAGGAGCTTGAGTCGTCTGTGAGCCAGACTCCCAAGAAGCGCAAGCTCGACAGCATCCGAGCCGGTCTCCCTGCCCACGGCCTGCGCATCACTCAGAGCCAGGTCATGCGCATGCTCAAGATG
>CDEZ01020773.1:0-18206 GCA_000826365.1 Acanthamoeba royreba
AGGCTGATGAGAGATGATCGAGGGTGGCTGTGCCTTCCTGCCTTAGACCTGGGGATCAGCTTGGCGGCGCCATTCTACGAGATGCTGAAACTCAAGCTGCCTTCTCCTCGTGTGCTGCGCCAGGTACGTTGCTTACAAGGTGATCGGCTTGCGCTTCTTGAGAGGATGAGGATCAAGTCCATCCGATCATTGACTCGACCCTAATATGGGCTTCCTGCAGGCAGTATTTGAGTGTAAGCGATTCACTGGTAGAGAGGCAAGCGATGCAGGTCTCGTATGTACACTCTAGACTTTCACTAGTGCTTGTCCCTGTTCACTTAAGCGTACCGCTCACAGGTGGACTGGTCTGGTCCTATGGCACATCTCATGTCCACCGCCCAAGAGTGGGCAGCTGAGAGGGCAAGCAAGGGAGCAGGTACGTCTCATCTACGTCAGATCTATCTTGTCATCTTGGCAGATCGATTTTATGGATCCATCCTCCTTACTCGTTGTGGATGCAGGCAAACATACCGCCGTGCACGGCGAGATCAAGCAAGCACTATTCGGCGCCGCAGCGGCAAGGATGGTGAATAGTGATCCTATCAACTATCCTCAGAAGATCGACTCCAGCGCTAGCCGTGATACTACGCGCACCACAGCTCGACTTTGAGAGCACGTTACATCGGCCTTCTACAATAGCACAATAAAGTATTCCTTAAACCATACCCCCATCGCGTTGCCTCCTGCAACTGTGTCCGAGTGTGCTCATATACGATCCTGCTCGATAGGTACCAGCTGCATGGGCAACTCCTACTCGACAGCTCCCCTTCCCTGCTGATATCTACACGTGGAGGGCTCTCGGATGGCAAGAGAACTTGCCTTCAAAAAGGCCACGGCCTCTCTCCATACTTCGTGATGCTATGGGCCACCTTCAAAGGTTACATGGGGAGCACTCAAAAGCACAATTATTTTGAACTTATTTCGTCCTTCCCCCCAGACAGCCCTATTTTCACCAACGACAAACCACCTGTGCAAGCGACTGACCAGCTGGCTCCTCCTCTGCTTCGCCATCCTGAGGCGGCTCCGCCAGCACTTGAAGCCAGAGGATCATCCTGGTGAGAGTGTGCAAGATCTTGTGCGAGCGGCAGTAGATGCAGAACGATGGTACTTGGCGTAGCAACGACCGGCACCGAGAGGGGAGCACACCAAGTGATATCACGACTCCTCCATCTTCAGGACTACTCGCTCGATTCATAGTGAGCAAGGATGATGCCGAGCCCATCGTCATCGAGTGGTAGGACCCCCATCCTCATTGTGGATGTGCAGCATCTTCATGGTCATCCTCGTGCACAGCAAACAAGCACGTTGTGGCACGATACGTCCATCACCCTGTGGCTCATATATGTATGTGTATCATCCCACCCCATCGGCTGCTCACACCACGCCCTATGCACACGCACATCAACACTTTCCGCCATCTTCATCATCCACACCGATAACATGCACGCATGCATGCATGCACGCATGCATGGATAAGATGGATCCCGTGCACGGGATGACACAACCCCCTCTCCGTAGCACTAGTTTTGATGTGCAAGCACAAGATAATCTCACGATGAATGCATTTCTGCATCTTCAACATCACGAGATTGAACCCCACTCTCACAGTTGTGGAAGAGATCCCTACCTAACTGCTTCGCTTTTCTCTCCGATGTATGTTGTCCGGCGGTTTTCCCGATGCTGCCATCTGCGTCCGAACGATAGGCTCAAGTCGCGGTACGTCTACTCCGAAGATGGATCTGTCTCGAAAAGTTCCGTGTACAAGGAATACGAGGCGCTCTGCGAGTCCTGCGGACTTGAAGTGATGAACAGGAGCGTCTTCGGTAAACTGTTTCGACGTGTCTTCCCCTTCGTTAACTCGCGCCGACTGGGGAAGCGCAATGGAAACTCGATGCACTACACTCGGATCGCTCCCTCGCAAGCCTCACCCTCACAACGCGCTGCCCTACCTCACTCTCCCTTCTTCTCTCACTTATCTTCTCCAGTGCAAGATACAACGCCCGCTCTTTTGCCTGCGAGCAGGCCAGCACTCTATAGCTCCGCTCCGCCCTCGGCCGCAGATATATCTTCTACTCCCTCCTCGGTGACCACTACCCCCAAGCAGAGAACAATAAACGATTTTTGAGCATGCTGGCAGGGTGCACCAGGATCTCCATACAAAGACCAGGATTATCTCGATATATAGCTGCTCTGCCAGCAGTTAGTCAGGAGGGCGGGTATTCTACACGGTGACGGCCATGTTCGATGTGCCCGTGCACTTCCATAGAAGGGCAGTGCCGATCTCTGGTTTGGTTATCAGCACTTACCATTTCCTGTGTTGTCCCTGCAACTCTGGTTTCGCGGCAACCAGGTTGGGTCACGGAAAAACCTAAAATGATCATATTCCTATATTTCCTTTGCTAGGTACATGCATGTAGATCGGGAATGGAAAGAATGCTTCTCAAATATTAAACTGAAATTTCATGCGTTTCGCGTCAACAATCCATCGTGCCTGCTTCGCCCTTCCCGCTCGTATGGGGCAGTGATGCGCTTCTTTGTTTCGGATCATCAAGTACCATGGACGCAAAGGAGGGTGATCATGCCTCATCGCAGTATGAAGAGGACCTGGACTCCTATTTTGTGGACCGAATGCGCTTCCTCAACGCGAAAGGCCACCGCGCCCAGCATCTCATGAGGCGCTTTCAGGTCTGATGTTGAATGAAGTGCCAAGTATAGTTACTCATGATGACGGTGTGCAGGAGACTGAAGAAAACGGAGACGCCGCGCTGACGAACCACGACTCACTGGCGGTGGTATGCGTGGATGGCAGTCCGGAAGCGGATGCCGCGTTGGCCTTTGCTCTGCACCACCTGCCGCGAGCGCGTTCCCTCATATTGGCGCACGGTATCCGCGTGCCCCTGGCCTCAGCACACTGTGAGCCCCCGTTTGGAGAGGACGATCAGGAGGACGAGCGACATCGAGCGCTGGAGCGTCGCTACTTGTCGATGTGCCACGACGCTGACGTGCGCTTCTTCTTCCTCTTGGCTTGAGAATATTAATCCCTCTCTTTCCGCTGCAGAGACACTGCGCGGTCAGGCACTTCACGTTCAGTACCAAGGGCGGTCTGGGGCATGCCATATGCTCCCTTGCAGACAGGAAAGATGCTGCCTCTGTCGTGATCGGCCAGAGGCATCCAAGGTGCCAACCTCTTGAACATGCAGAGAATGGAACCATTATTCACTCTGGATTATCTTCGTTGATAGACCACTCTTGGGTGCGTCCAGCGCAGCTGTGATGCGTTACTGCGGCCGGCGCCCAGTAGTGCTGGTGCCTCGGCCGGCGAGCCAAGACGACAGCAATATCGGCCAGTGACCGAATTGAATCCATCAATCACTCGGAGGCTGCTGGCTGGGCGGCTCCATCGGCTTTTGTGCTCTCCTTCCCCTTCTCTCCATCATCTTTGTCGAGGACGCCGATGAAAAAATCCTTGAGTAACGTCACCGCAGCACCAGAGTGTCCGACGTCATCAAACAGGTCTGTGCCATCCTTGCCCGCTGCCTGCGCCGATCGTTACCACGGTTTCCATCGAACCGCACACAGTGTTGAGGTAAAGTCAGCTCACTGCATTCATATCATGCGAGGTGCAAGCAACGGCAAAGCTAAACAAGCTTGCCATCAGGAGTTATCGCGGTAGTCAGGGGAAATGTACTTGCATGAGGATGTCTCCGCCGGGGTGGTCGTCCACGAAGGGAGTGAGGTCGTAGACCTTCCCATTGACAATCATCCAGCAGTCGTGCACGGTGTCGTGTTTGGCCACCTCCGCCCGCGTGATGACCCTTCGTCCCTCCATTTTTTCTTTATTTTGGTTTCGTTGATCTGATTTTCTTCTTTCATTTCCTGGGATGGAGGAAAACGTCAAGAAGAAATGGAAACTTTGAGGAAAACTTTTAAAAGGGAAAATAATAAGGAAATTACTTTCTTGTCATTTTCCGGGTCTTCACGAGTTTGGGAAACTTTGACGAAACTTGGGAAGGACCATGCATCGACGGTTGGGCAGCTTTCTCGCCCCATATCGACTCACACCCACCTCACGTGCTCGGGTGGCTGGCTGCTCCACTACTGGCACTCTCTCCCGCACCATCACTACCACCCCTTGCACTGCTACGTTTCTCTGCCGCACTATGACCTCCACCGGCATCAAGGTGTTTGTTGCTCATCATCGGTTAACAATAAAATAGAATTTGCAACAACCCTGACTCGGTTGTGATGCGGGGGTGGCTGCAGTACCTTACGCAAGAGGAGGCACAGAACATCGACATTGAGCTCATGGGGCCCACCTGCGGCTTTTCCGTGGATCAGGTGACGATGCATTCCCTGCACCATCGTGCGTGTCGGGAGGAAGAGGCACTAACACGAGGAACACGGTCGATGGAGTGCAGCTGATGGAACTCGCCGGACTGAGCGTTGCAACGGCCATCGGTAAAGTATTCCCGGCTCAGCGGCGGGTGCTGGTCATCGCTGGTCCCGGCAACAAATATCCTTCTACTTCCTCCGAACTCTCCTGCCTCTCTGATTGATGAACATGAACTTAAGATGATATGCTTCCTTAACTCACGAGCACCGGAGGGGACGGTATTGTGTGTGCTCGTCACCTTCAGCTCTTTGGCTACAAGCCTTTCATTCACTACCCGAAGCGCACTGACAAGGAATTATACCGAGTACGCATCTGCCCGCGTGGAGAGTACATGCTCGTTACTGAGCCCACATTCATCACTGTGTATCATACGTATCATACAGAATCTGGTGAAGCAATGCGAGTACATGGAGATTCCATTCATCGACCATCTACCTGAACAATTGGAAGATCACTATGATGTACGTGCAATCGTTGCATCTGCTCTTTCCTCAGCATGTGGCTCAATCATTGTCAGTTGCTGGTCGATGCCATTTTCGGATTTAGCTTCAAGCCTGAAGCTGGAGTGAGACCTCCATTTGATACAATATTGAAGGTAGTTACCGGACATCATGATGCTTCAAGTAAAACAACTTACTGTCGATTCACTATAGCGTCTGCGGGATACGGCAGTGCCGATAGCTTCCATCGATATTCCCTCCGGTTGGGATGTAGAGAAGGGGGACTCAGCCGGTGTGGGCATAAAGGAACCCCAACTGCTAGGTACTTTCCACATGCAACACTTTTTCATGGGTGCGTACTCATAACCGTGCGCATGTACAGTATCGCTGACTGCCCCGAAGCAATGTGCCCGCCATTTTCACAATGAGCATTGGCTGGGCGGACGATTCGTACCGAGGTATGTTTACATTTTGCTCCCTCCACTTCTCCCTTGACCATGACGCCTTCTTCAGGGCTCTGGAAAAGAAATACGAGCTCAACCTGCCTCCCTATCCCGGTACCGATGTCGTTGTGCGATTGCCCAGCCAATTCGCTCTATGACTTTTAGCCTACGTGTTGGCCACACGTGGCTACGTAAGTTTTGGCCCGATTGCAAGCTTTGGTTGAATGCTTACGTTCGTTGCATGTACTTTGATCTAAGTTACATTATCCAGGAGCCCGTGACGGGATCAAACGCAATGCGGTACTCCTGCCTCCCGCTGGATTTACCAATGTCGAGGGTATAGTCCACCGTGTAGACAGGCTCCTGGTAGTGTCCCATGAACACCAACTCTACCCTTATGACCACCTGGTGACTCGCATTGGCCTTCTCGGTGATCGTGGCCGTTGGAAGGGACAACTTCAAAGGCTCCTTAGCCAGGTACTTGCCCGAGCGAGGCCCCAAGGCAGCTTCACCACCGCACCTGAAGTGTGTAATGTGATTCAGTATTCTGACTACGTACTCTACGTATTCCTACCTTTGAGGTATGACATGGGAATGTCGTCCGCATCTAAGCCCATGACCTCCAGTGTTGTCGAGTCTCCTGAAACGTTTTCAGCCTCTGAACACGAGGGTTGGAAAAAGAGTTGACGGCTACCTTCAGTGGTGTGGCTGATGAGGAGTTGGCGTCGTAAAAGGAATACGTTCAGTTGCAACTCGTTCATCACCAGAGCCATAAGGTCGTCCGTCTTTGCCCATATTCTGAGCATAACTAAGGCATTACTGCTAGAACGAGCTGGGATGTGGTGTACCTGAGTGCGGCGTATTGGTCAATGGGCGTTGGCTGGAGATTGCAGATGACTAGTCTGCCGCCTTCTTTTTTCCCTACTGTCTTGGGCATGAGGCTGGCAGGAGTCACTGTGCCTGTGCGGAGACGGGCTGTCAACTCCCAAAGTGACCTTGTACAAGGCAAGTGTTATGCCACGTACAGCTACTGCCCAGAACTAGACAGATATCTGCCTCTCTGGTATATTGCCAAGCTCTGTCGAGACATTCTGCCGGGAGTTCTCTCCCTAACGAGATGTTTGATGTGAATAAAATGCGACTGAGATCAAGTGATGTAACGCACAAAGTTGATGATGGTGTCCTTCAGAGCACCCGTGCAACCTGGAACGGAGCAATACCGACCCGTGGAGTGGTCGTAATTTAGAAACTTGAATGTGCCTGTGCAATCGTAGTCTGTTTCTCAGAATAAGTCCGATCGTCGAACAGAGTTGCGTTGATGTGTACCTCTCAGATACTCGCGCCCGCAAGTGGAACAAACTTCAATGTAAGAGTTGCCGTGCAGCTCGCTTATTCCCTCTCCCGGGATGCCGCTCTTCCTGTGCAGACCGTCGCAATTCTACCTCAACCAGTAGTCAGTGCGGCAATACATGGACGACGGCCAACACGAGTCACCTGAGAGATAAGATACTTGAGAAGCCCCACTTCATACAGTTTGGCCAGGCTTCTGTGCGTGAGGGTCGGAATGGCCTGCTCATCAACCAGATCCCATATCTTCATTTCGTCTCGATCCATATGCAGAGTGATCCCCAGATGGCACGCGTACCTGATCAGGAAACACGACGGCAGAGGTGCGCTGACGGCGGCCCTCATCTTTCATGGTCCATGTGCCTTCTGGACCCCGATAGTCCGGGATCCCCGCACTTGTGCTGTCCCCATCCCCGGGACAAAGAATGTTCAGACTTATTAGTTAAGGCACTTGGCGATGGCTTTTTGGCCGTCCTCGTAGTTAGGTGGGGGCCGTACCTCACGCCTGCCCCGGTGAAAGCGATGAGGTGGGCCGAGTGCTGGATCCACTGCGCGAGCGTGCGCGCCTTGGCCTGCAATGCCGGGTGGTCGTCGGTTGCCTGCTCTTCCATTTCAATTGAGAAAGAGAAAGGGTACCAACTTGGTGAGTCTGCTGCACATTCTTGAAATAATCGTTAAAATTTGAGGAATGTGGTTGATCTGTTGTACTCGAAACTCCGTTCCAGATATCTCATCATCACCACCACTTACCACAAAGAACGAAGGCCACACACGCCTTTCCTTAGACACTACCACCACCACCACTTCCTCTCTGCGCTACAATAAATAATAAATAAATAATAAATAATAAATAATAATAGGATGAAGGGAGGAGGGGTGCCGAGCTTTCTGTCGAGGCAGTGCCTGGTGGTGACGGTGCTGGGGCTGGGGGCGGTGTTCATGGCGCTGGCACTGCTGTTCTCGTGGTACCGCATCGTCGAGCAGAACGTGCCCCACCCGTCCTGGTCCTCCCACGCCTCCGCCTCCCGCGTCTCCACCTTCTACTGGACCGGCGTCTTCGTCACCCTCTCCAACTTCTCCTCCGCCAACCTCTCCTCCTCTCCTTCCCCTTCTCCTTCTTCTCCTTCGCCTTCTTCTTCCCCTATTCCCAGTGTCACCAACAACACCACGACCAATACCAGCGACCCGTCCCCTTCGGCCTCGCCGGCGTCGGCGGCCACTTCCCCGTCGCCTGCATCGACGACGGCAGCCAAGATGGCGGCAGCGCAGGCGGACGCGACGACTACGACGACGGAGCAGAAGGTGAAGAAGGAATGGTCGGAATTCCCGACGGGAGCGGTGGAGACCAAGATGCTGACCTCGATGGCGCTGATGCTGGCGGCGCTGGGGCTGGACCTGGTGCTGGTGGGCGTGGTGGCATTCGGGCGGGAGGCGCTGATGGGCCGGTGGGGCTACGTCACCATGAAATGGATCCTCTTCGGCGTGTCGCTGGCGGTGGTGTTCTGCTCGTTCCTGGCGTGGTTCCTGTTCTTTGGCATCTGCGAGAGCTTCGCCCTCGACGAGTCACTCTGCCCCGATGAGACCTACCTCGGCCTCTCCGTCTTTGACGAGGAGAAGTACTGGTGCACCACTTTCCTCGGCCAGCGCTCCAACATCGGCGCCTTCCGCTCCCACTTCCAGTGGGGACCCCTCAGGTGCGTTCCAGGGTGATCGATCAGAGGGTCGGCTTGATTGCTGATGATGATGATGATGAATTCTGATCAATGTGGTAAACATGGTACATGTGTGCAGTGGTTGGGTGCTGGCGATCGTGAGCACGGTGGTATCCATTGTGGGCTCCTTCTGCATCTTCCTTCTCAAGCGGCCAGAGGCCGAGGAATTAGGTCGTCCGCTCCTTGACGGCGAATATGCTCGTTACCACTGAGCTCTTTCTCTCTCCCCGCTCTCTTCACCGAGGACTCCTCTGCTTCTCCCATCGCTTTTGAGCTTTGCTCCTTTTACACCCGCCATTCCTCACGTCCCTCCCTGTCCTTCCGGTCAGGCAGGAGCCCGGGATATCGCTACCCCACAGAATGCAGCACGATGCTCCCGCCTTGCCCCTCAAACGGGAACAGGTGTGAGACGCTGTGATGGTGGGATATAACCGGGAATGGTAAATTACCTAATATATCCTAAAAGGAGAAAAGCTGCAAAGTTTCACACCCCGACCCTCTCCTTGGTTCTGTTCTTCTGGTGGTGGGGTAGTGATTGATTGATTTATCATTAGAATAATCAGAGAAAGAAAAATATAAAAAAGAAATGAAGAAGATACTGGCGTCCTTCGGGCAGCCCAAGGACACGGCCGCCCAGCGGGAGGACGCCCAGCTCAACGTCCACGCCAAGGTAGAGCGCCTTTGTTTTAAATTTGTTTTTTTTTAGAAGAGGGGACCCGTCACACATTTTTAAAAATATTATTAATTCGCATAAACTCGAGTTTTCGAAAGGAAATTTGAATTTTGGGCATGTTTTGATTTATTGATTTATTTTTGTTTTTTAAAATGAAAAATAGAAATTAGAGGCGACAAAGGCGAATCTGAAGGAGATTCATGAGGCGACCACCAAGAAGACGAAGCAGACCATGCCCCTCATCGAGAGCTCCCGCAAGCTGGGCCGGTCGTTCACCGCCTACGGCGACTACCTCGTCTCCATGCGCGGCGACGACGTGGAACTCGGTCCGTTCCCCCTCTCTTATTATTTATTTATTTATTCTTAATTAAAGAAACTTTTATTGAAATTTAGATAAAATAAATTTAAGGTATACGAAGTTGAGATATCTTAAATTATATTAATGATGTCCTCATTGGGCGGAAGGAGGACCTGTTGCCTTTTCATGGCATGCTGTGCTCTGTGCCGTTGTGCTCACGTGATGGAACTCGGGGGTTGACTCACCACATTCATGCACTACATAGGTGAGTGTCTGTCGAAGTTGGGCTTGCTGGAGATACTCCTGAGCGACCTCATGGAGAAGCTGGTACGCTCCTCCTTCTCCTGTTGATGAGGTCGCTGACATGATTTGTATTTCCTTTCGTCGTGTGCTAACCTTACGGTACACATGGTTGAAATCAGAACAACACTTCGGTGGAGAAGCTCGAGGAACCGATCAACGAGTTCATCAAGGGAGAGATTTCCGCCGCTGAGGTTCTACCTGCCATCCATTTATCCGTCTTCTGTTCTCGGTTGGCTCTGACCCTCCACCGCTGCCTACTTACGTCACCCGCAGCAAGAGAAGAAGCACTATGACAAGGCTAAGGCCGCTTTCGAAGCCGCCGACACAAAACTGCGCCAGCTGAAGAGTAAGGAGGACGCCAAGGCCTTTGACATAGAGAAAGAGAGGAACGTTCTCCAGGTACGGGCACGCCGAGTGTCTACCCTGATTTGATAACGGGAACTGAGCCTTCACTGTAGGAGCGGTTCCTAGAGAGCAGAGACGTGGCCCAGACTGCCCTCGCCGATGCATACGAGAAGAACAAGTTTTATACGCTCGAGAAGCTGTGCGACTACATTGATACCCAACATCAATACTTCAAGAGCGCCTTGGAGGCTCTTGAGACGACTAAGCAAAAGGTGGAGGACTATCGACGCTACATCGCCAAGGTATGCACGATTTTTCAGTTGCTGAAGCCTCAGGGTGATTCAATGCTGAGCTGTGTGATTCCTATAGAAAAAGAAAGAGTATCGAAGCACTCAGGGTGCGCAGGAGGAGGCCGACAGTGACGGAGAGGACGATGAAGTGCGTCTATACACATTTGATTGCTTCCTGTACGGGTCTAACCGTACGTGGTAACCTTAGACATCTGGCGAGGTAGTGCGCCAAGGATGGCTGCATCGTTCCGTTGGTCGGAAAGGTAACGCATGGAAGAAGTCCTGGGTGGTCCTCAAGTACAAGTACCTCTACTACTACTCGAATCCTGACGTACGTTCCAACCTCAGGGTTTCCACCCATTAGAGTGTTGTTTGGTCTAAACTGTCACACTGTGCGTGCAGTCGTCGCTGGGTGGCGTTCTGCGGCTCACGCATTGCTCGGTGGACTTATCAACGAGGAAGGAGTGCTGTTTTGCCATCAACGGTCGGCTCTCCTCTCAATTTTTCTATACCAAGTCCGAGGACGAAATGAAACAGTGGATGGAAGCGATCAAGGGTTGCATCGAGGAAGAAGAGGCTCATGAGACCCGTCAGCTTGTACATAAACCTGCTTGTTGTGTCTTTCTGTTTCAAGTCTAACTTACTCTGTACAACGTAGGGAAAGGACGAGGTCAAGGGTAACGCATGGGTGGAAGAGGAAGATGACCTGGACGAACCTGAGGAAGAGATAAATGTGCAAGGTATGTTTACTTCGATCTCTGTTAATGTGACTGTCATGTCTAAGCGAGAGGGTACAACATCTATCAAAGATCCCATCCAAAGGATTCTGCTTCAGCTGATTCGTGACGAAAGAAAGTATCTCAACGGTCTCACACGACTCAACAAGATGTACATGCTCCCTCTTACGGTAAGTCTTCACTCCCCCAATGACGTTATTTCTGTCGTGTCGGCTGACATTTCCATCTGGATCGCTAGGCGGATCCTAAGTTGAAGGGTAAGATCCAGCCTGATGAAGTCGGGGCCATCTTCGGTAATATTAAGCCCCTCACAATTCTTCACACAAACCTTCTGAAACAACTCGAGAACGTCGGAGCCAGGTATTACTTAGCTTGTATCCGACTCATTCTTTTTACACTCATGTATGCGTTATCCTGCCTTTAGTGGCGTGAGCGCAGTCTTCTTGCACAACCTTGCAGAGATCGATTCTACTTACAATTCCTACCTGGTATATCCTAATTCTTTCCAATACATCTCCCATGGAATTCTCAAATATTTTTACACTTTCGTTGTGTTCAACCAATCAGTCCAAGCTAAGCAACGCGATGTATGCACTCAACGCTTGCAAGCAAGTAAAAGTCATCAAGCAGTTCCTCACGGAGCGAGAAGAAATTCTGGGAGAGGGCAACGAACTTGCCACTCTGCTTGCGCTCCCTGTTCAGCGTGTAGCTCAATACGTGAACGTCATTCAGCAGCTCATTATGAATGGCTCTCGGGGTAAGGTGTCCACCGTGAATGTAATAAGCCAACCACTTAGCTTTCATATTTGTTTCGTTCAGACCCAACCTTAGATGAAGCACTCACTAGCCTGAAGGATCTGACAACGAAGCTCACTCACTGTTCTGCATCTTCGGCCTCACTAGGCAAGATTCTAGACGTTCGTCGCCGTCTGCACAACTATGATGTACGTTTCGAAGTGGATGAAGCCGAGGTTGCAATGTTCTTTTCTCACCATGCTGAACATATAGGGTAACTTGGTAGATCCGCAGCGTAGACTCCTTCGTGAGGGTCCTGCGCAAGTGCAACTACCTGCACCGACGGGTACTTATATCTGCGTGTGCATTGGGGTAACTTTCATTGACAATCGCATTCTCGTGCAGGTCCGGCTGTGGCAGCGGCTGCTGATGCGGCGAACAAGGCAAAGAAGGCCGGGGCGGCAACTTACATGTTCCTCTTCAACGATTTGCTTCTCTTCACCAAAGCTCCAACACTCTCTCGAGCTACGTACAAAGTTGTTGGACAGCTGGAAATGCACAAGGCTAAGCTTGTGGATGAAGGTACTTGTTGCTGGCCCTCATGTATCGCACTTGGCATCACTCACTTTATTCTCATTATCTTCATTCAGAGTCAACAACTCAGTTCAAACTTGAGGAGAAGCAAAGAGGAAAGCACTCAGCGGTCAAAGTGTACAGCATTCAGTGCGACACACCTGAGGAGAAGGCCGCCTGGATGACATCGCTCCTCAATTCAGTCGAAGAAATGAAGGAGACCCGCAAAAGTAAGTTTGCCATTTTATGTTTCAACTATCGGTGCACTTATTCTATCGCGCTACTAGTGTATGGTATACCACTTGAGCAACTCATGGCTACTCCGCGAGAGAAGGGCCGTGATGTGCCTACTGTCATCGAAAAAGCTACGGAGTGGATTATCATGCATGGTATTTGCCCTCTCCTCGCTATCTCTTATGAACACCAGCCTGATGTGTGTCCGTTGACAGCTCTACAATGGGAGGGTATCTTCCGAAAGGCCGGCCGGCTTGATACAATTGAGGACTACAAGGATCTCTTCAATCAGGGCAAGACCATAGCTTTCTCTCCGGATGCTGATGCCTATGTGGTGGCTGGCGTGATGAATCACTTCCTGATGGAGCTTCCCGATCCGCTGCTCACGAATGCGCTGTATAATAGCTTCATCGAAGCTGCCAGTACGAACTTGGGGTGTCCCTGCCATTATCGCACATTATTGGCCTAATTCTGCATCCACCTTAGAGGGACCGTCGCCTGTGCAGCATTTGAAGAACCTGGTTTTGCAGCTTCCGTCCTACAATCGATACACTCTTCAGCATTTGATGTCCTTCCTCCAGCTCGTCGTCGACAATGAAACCGGTACACCCTTCACGTCTCGTTCCAGGCTTAGATTCTGGCAAGACTGAGTCATGTGTCGGTTGATCTTTGTTTGATTAGACAACAAAATGGGCCCTTCGAACTTGGCTATCGTGTTCGGGCCTACGCTGCTCGGTTCTGGATCAGCCGAGTCTCTGTTCACTGACTTCACGGCCAACCAAAAGGTCATTGAAACGATGATCACGAATTACGCTGCAATTTTCCAAGTACATTCCCTATCAGCTATTTGACGTCGTTGGCAGGTGTTATGTTCAACTCACTGTTGGATCAATATCAGGATGTTGAAGAAGAACGGAAAGTAGTCAAGTCTAAACTCATAGAAGAAGAGGAAGCTGAAAGAAAGAAGCGCGAAATGCAACAACGGAGGATCACGGAGCGGTAATAGAACCTATTTCTGCAGATGTGGACGCAGTAATTCTTATTTTGTGTGAATGAACTTCCTGGGCAGACTGGGCGCATTAGGCCCGGCGTTGCGTGGTTCGCCGGCGGCGTCACCTGCCATATCTCCTTCAGCTTCGGGAGAAGTACCCTTGCGCGCTTCCATTCGGAGTCCCCAGGGTTCTACAGTTCGCAAGTCCTTCCTTGACCGCAATACGGGTAACCAAGAAGCTCCGTCGTCACCAGTCACCAACGATTCAGCGTAAGTTGTTATCGCGTACTTGAGTTAGTTCTCTGCTCATCATACGAAACGTTTGGTATAGGTCGAAGCCTCTGCCGGCGATACCAGGTGCGCGCAAGCCTTTGCCTCGACCTCCAGGTGCCCCAGAAGGTTCAGGTTCTGGCATAGGATCACCAGTCGCAAGCGAGCCCGGCTCGCCGTCCGTGGCAAGTAAGAGCTCTACTCTTCGGTCTAGTAGCTACAACCGAGGGCTTCCTCCTCTGCCTTCTGCTCCACCTCCTCTTGCGACAAATGGTAGTGGAATCGCAGTTCCCCCGGCCGGAGATGCCATCACTAGCGATCTTGAGCCCATGATTGCCAACATTCGGTCCCTTACCCCTGGTAACTTTCCCACTCTGACTGACGTGATGGTCATCTATTGTTGACTCTGTACCTATCGCACAGGGAGCGTGGTAAAACAAGGGTGGCTGACGAAGAAGGGTGGTCAGCGAAGGAACTGGAAGACGCGCTGGTTTGTGCTAAAGACCAACGAGTTTAGCTACTACAACAACAAAAAAGTACGGCTCTCCCGCAATCATCATAGATGAACTGCGCTGCTCGTTTACATGGTATCGTGCCATGGACACAGGACATCAAGCCCAAGGGCACGATCGTTCTGAGCGGCATCACGGTCAAACCGTCGTCGCACAAGGAATTTTGTTTTGCCGTTAGCACTACCGAGCGCACTTACCTCATGGCCGGCAAGGTACTTGGCGTCGTACATTGCTCTATCCTTCTGTTGGCTTACCCCTTTGTTCTTTCATCATCATCGTGTTCCAGGATGCCATGGAACAGGAGGAGTGGGTGACCGCCATCACCGCTTGCCTGAAGAGCCTCGATCCCTAGGGATGCAGGACCTTGCCACACCGCTATCCCTCCCTGTCCCTCTTTTTTGGTTTTCCTCCTCTCGTGCAATATCTAAATTGTTAGCATACCACGTGATACCACATTGTACGCAAAAGATGGAAGCGGAGGAAGGCCACACCGCGGCTGTGCCGCAAGGCGTGCCCCCTCCTGAGGGCGCGTTTGAAGCGCTGCAGCAGGTCACCCTCATGGACCTCCAGGACAACCCCGTCCCCTTCTCCAACCTCCTGCAGCATCACGTACATCACAGTCTCTTTTTGTTCGTCGTGTATTAGTTCTAAGCTGGCAAACTAACTTGAGGTCGGCCCCATCATTTTTTTTTGGTGGTGATGGGGTGATGGGGGGAATAATACCAGAGGCGGGTGGGGATGGTGTGGCTGCGTCACTTTGGGTGAAATGTGGTGATGTTGCGCGTGCGAGAGTACGTGCAACGGGCCAACGAGTTCCTCGCGGAAGACCGCGACACCCAGGCATGCCCTTTCTTTGTCCTCTACTTCCTCTCCTCTTTGGAGGAGAAAGCCACACTCCCTTTCCTAACCACCAGCGTGTACGTACCATCATACGCACAGTTGGTGTTCATAGGGCATGGAGGCAAGCAGAAGGGACAGAGGTATGTGAACATGCTCGAGATGGAGGGTAAGGTGCCTCTCTACATCGACCCCAAGCGCGCCACCCACCGAGCGCTCGGACTGACCGACATCAGTACCGCTCCTTGCCCTCCATTCAAAGGCACACTGGGTGGATGATGATGATTCCCTCGCTCGATCATAGGCTGGTCTCGCTTGCTGTCGGACTCCAAGGGCTTGGAGCTCTCCAAGGCGGCATCGAGCCAGGGGTTGACGATTGCCCTCCTTGGCACCGGCAGCTACACGTACGTTGCTCCCACGCACCCCTATGTGCCTCGAACAAGGCTGACATGTCTAGCATCATCGCACAGACAACTGGGCGGCGTAGCACTGCTGAGCAAGGAGAAGGGCATTGAGTTCTTCCATCGGTGCAGCACCACCTACGACTATCCCCCGGTGGACGAAATGCTCGCCCTCTGTGGGTCGCTCAAGGATTGAACCGAATGGCAGCAGGACGCATCCTGCTCGGCAGGGATCCTCTTCTCTTTATTGTAGCATGAAGCTGTCGTTGCCAAACGCCTCACTGGCGCGCACGACAGGTGAGCAAAGACAAGGAAGAGAAGAGTGCCTTGCCCATGCACGGGTTGCGGCAGGCAGCACTTCTAAATAAATAAAAAGCTCAACTGCACTCGGTGATCACCGGGCTGGCTGTGAGGAGGTCAGCTGTTCCAGTTGAAGGGGTAGAAGCCATTGGTGTTCCAGAACTCACATTCACTCATCTTCCAGCCACGCTGGATCTGCACGCAGGAGAAAGTAAACATGTTGTAATTGACTACCACAAGGAAATGAATGATACCGATGGCGATGTCATCAGCCGATAAGTGTTGTACTCCAAGGGCCAATGCACGTTGTTGCCGTTGATTGGCCACCACTTGGGGATCGCAGCAGACCCTGGATTGAAACATCAAGCATCTATCTTGCCATCAGTCAATCTGTCACATGTACCAGGAGGCGTGCTGCCATGCTTGGCAAAATAGATCCAGAAGTAACGCATGATGTCACCCATCCTATTATCGCTTGCGCCAGGCGTGTAGTTGGTTGGCATGTAGGTGGAGTAGTCATCAAACAGCATAAACTAAATTGCGCGTCGCATACCAAAGTCAGACAGTGATCGATCTCAGAGAAGATCTCAGGAATACCATTTCTAGTGCATGAAGTGCATAGTTGGCACACCAATCGGGGAGAAGGCAGAACGGGTGGGAGGGGTCTTGACCGAAGGTGTAGTGGTATACGTCTGACTTGAACCCTATGGCCGCCTAGAGATGTATGGCATCAGACATCCGTTGCTTCGAAAGGACAGTTGTGAAATGCAGCGTACGTTCTTTGCGAGAATGATTTGTCCACACGTAGCATGAATATCGCTTGCGATGGATTCATAGGCTTTCTGAACAAGTCCTCCGTACATGCGTCTTACATCATACTTATTCAACACTCGATCGCCGAAGTCCGGCCCCCAGGCCGCAAATCTGGTACGCCGTATCACTAAGTTCATTTCAGAAATCAATACTTCGTCAAAAGCGTACCGTTTGCGAATGAAGTCCTCATACTGAGAAATGGAGTAGTGTTCTAGATGAACCGCGGGAGCGAAGTCAATCTCTTGGTCGTTGGTGCCGATGATGATAGGTACGTCATTGTACATTCCAGCCAGCAGAGCCTCTGTATAGGTGGCAAGAACAAATTAGCCGTTATGCGGTAGTGTGAATTAGCAAGCAACGTACGATCAGAAGACATAGGACATGTGACACCATCAACAATGCCTAGCATGGCACCGGGGCCTTTCTCAAAAATGGGCAAATCCATATCAGTGGGATGATTGTAGTATGGCCATTCGTCCCTGCGGCAGGAAAGACCAATATAAGGTACACCGGGCTGTGCTCCTCCATAACGGATATACGGTGGGGGTACCATGGCGTTGACTGAAGGATCTGATCAGTTGTCAGAGTCATCAGACAGCCATACACATCAGAGGATCTGCTGCAGTTGCTCTTCTGAACAAAGACGCGATTTTGGAGATTGGCATCTTCCAACGTCATGTCCACTCGCGTTGATGCACTCTGCCAAGGCATGAGACAGTTTAATGTTACGCATCGCCATGATATCCAACGCTATAAAAGGTGTAACTCCTGTACCTCCAAAATGGCGCGGTGGAACAGACCCTTAGCGGAGGGTGTGGTGAGCAGCATGAGGACCGCTGTACCTCCTGAGGACTGTCCAAATATTGTGACTAGGCTTGGATCGCCACCAAATGCGGCAATATTCCTATTCACCCACTGCCCCACAAGGGAATGTTCAGTGCACGTCTCGTCCCCTCGAGCGGCAAGTTAGCACTGGCCAACCTGGAGTGCAGCAACCATGTCGGTCACACCGTAGTTGCCGGAGACACCTCGGACATCACGCTGGGATAACTCATTCAGCGCCATGAACCCAAAAGCATTGAGCCGATAGTTGATGGACACGAGTATAACCTGCCGGGATGAGGGTGATGGTGATCAGCAAAACGTCGTCCGCCCTAGGAGCAAAAGAGATGTAGGCAGGGAAAGTGGACCTGTCCGTTGCTCTTGTTGACGAATTGGGCGCCGTCGAAGCGGCCGCTGCCCATCACGTAGCTGCCGCCGTGGATGAAGACCATCACCGGGAGCCGCGAGGTCTTGCTCACGCCGGCGGGAGTCCACACGTTCAAGAAGAGGCAATCCTCACTCATCACCGATGCCGGCATGTTCTGTTGTGGGCACGACGCACCAAAGGACGTCGCATTCAGCGTCCCCGACCAACACCTGCACCCCACCCCATGCACCCCATGCACCCCTCTCAGGGACGTGTGATGATGATGATGATGATGATGATGATGATGATGATGATGATGATGATGATGATG
>CDEZ01020774.1:0-18291 GCA_000826365.1 Acanthamoeba royreba
AGGCTGATGAGAGATGATCGAGGGTGGCTGTGCCTTCCTGCCTTAGACCTGGGGATCAGCTTGGCGGCGCCATTCTACGAGATGCTGAAACTCAAGCTGCCTTCTCCTCGTGTGCTGCGCCAGGTACGTTGCTTACAAGGTGATCGGCTTGCGCTTCTTGAGAGGATGAGGATCAAGTCCATCCGATCATTGACTCGACCCTAATATGGGCTTCCTGCAGGCAGTATTTGAGTGTAAGCGATTCACTGGTAGAGAGGCAAGCGATGCAGGTCTCGTATGTACACTCTAGACTTTCACTAGTGCTTGTCCCTGTTCACTTAAGCGTACCGCTCACAGGTGGACTGGTCTGGTCCTATGGCACATCTCATGTCCACCGCCCAAGAGTGGGCAGCTGAGAGGGCAAGCAAGGGAGCAGGTACGTCTCATCTACGTCAGATCTATCTTGTCATCTTGGCAGATCGATTTTATGGATCCATCCTCCTTACTCGTTGTGGATGCAGGCAAACATACCGCCGTGCACGGCGAGATCAAGCAAGCACTATTCGGCGCCGCAGCGGCAAGGATGGTGAATAGTGATCCTATCAACTATCCTCAGAAGATCGACTCCAGCGCTAGCCGTGATACTACGCGCACCACAGCTCGACTTTGAGAGCACGTTACATCGGCCTTCTACAATAGCACAATAAAGTATTCCTTAAACCATACCCCCATCGCGTTGCCTCCTGCAACTGTGTCCGAGTGTGCTCATATACGATCCTGCTCGATAGGTACCAGCTGCATGGGCAACTCCTACTCGACAGCTCCCCTTCCCTGCTGATATCTACACGTGGAGGGCTCTCGGATGGCAAGAGAACTTGCCTTCAAAAAGGCCACGGCCTCTCTCCATACTTCGTGATGCTATGGGCCACCTTCAAAGGTTACATGGGGAGCACTCAAAAGCACAATTATTTTGAACTTATTTCGTCCTTCCCCCCAGACAGCCCTATTTTCACCAACGACAAACCACCTGTGCAAGCGACTGACCAGCTGGCTCCTCCTCTGCTTCGCCATCCTGAGGCGGCTCCGCCAGCACTTGAAGCCAGAGGATCATCCTGGTGAGAGTGTGCAAGATCTTGTGCGAGCGGCAGTAGATGCAGAACGATGGTACTTGGCGTAGCAACGACCGGCACCGAGAGGGGAGCACACCAAGTGATATCACGACTCCTCCATCTTCAGGACTACTCGCTCGATTCATAGTGAGCAAGGATGATGCCGAGCCCATCGTCATCGAGTGGTAGGACCCCATCCTCGTTGTGGATGTGCTACATCTTCATTGTCATCCTTGTGCACAGCAAACACGCACGTTGTGGCACGATACGCCATCATCCCTTGGCTCATATACGTGTGTGTATGGCATCCCACCCATCAGTTGCTCACACCACGCCCTATGCACGCACACAGCGCACTTGAGATGCATCAACGCTATCCGCCATCAATCATCATCAACACCAACAACATGCATGCATGCATGCATGGATAAGATGGATACGTGCACAGGACGACACAGCCCCACACAGCGCATAGCATTGATGTGCATGCACACAAAGATAATCTCACGAGGAATGCATTTGTGCATCTTCGACATCACGAGATTGAATCCCACTTTATAGAAGAGATCCCTACCTAACACTACTCTTTGCTTTTCTCTCCGACGTATGATGTCCGGCGGTTTTCCCCGACGGTGCTCCCATCTGCGTCCGAACGAGATAGGCTCAAGTCGTCGTACGTCTACTCCGAAGATGGATCCGTTTCGAAAAGTTCGGTGTACAAGGAATACGAGGCGCTCTGCGAGTCCTGCGGACTTGAAGTCATGAACAGGAGCGTCTTCGGTAAGCTCTTTCGACGCGTCTTCCCCTTCGTCAACTCGCGCCGACTGGGGAAGCGCAATGGAAACTCGATGCACTACACTCGGATCGCTCCCTCACCAGCCTCATCCTCACAACGCGCTGCCCTACCTCACTCTCCCTTCTTCTCTCACTTAGCTTCTCCAGTGCAAGATACAACGTCCGTTCCTTTGCCTGCTAGCAGGACAGCACTCTATAGCTCCGCTCCGCCCTCAGCCGCTTCCACAACGAGGGAATCTCCCTCCTCGGTGACCACTATCCCCAAGAGAACAATACACGATTTTTGAGCATGCTGCCTTCTGGCCTGGCACAAGTATCTCCATACACAGGCCAGGATTATCTCCACCTATAGTCATGACAACAGCTGGCAATGTTTTCTGCACGGTCACGGGATCGGCGGGATTGAGGCACACTTATCCAAAGAAGGGCACCACCGATCTTCGGTTCGATTTTCGGCACTTGCCCATCTCTTGTGTTGCCCTGCAACTCAGGTTTCGCGGCAACCACCAGGCTCGAGGAAGACCTTTTTCGGTTCATATTCCTGTTTTGCCTTTGTTCGGCCATTTCGCATATTGGAATGGGGGGAATGATGCCGCAATAGCGGTGTCCAATATTACGTTGAAATTTCTCGCATATTGCGTCCAACTACCATGGGTGCCTTCTTCGCCCTTCCCGGCTTATGTGTGGGTCAGTGCGTGCGGCTGCTTCTCCATGTTTCCGATCATCACGTAACTCACGATGGACGCGAAAGAGGGAGACCATGATGCCTCATCGCCGTATGAGAAGGACCTGGACTCCTATTTCGTGGACCGAATGCGCTTCCTCAATGCCAAGGACCATCGCGCCCAGCATCTCATGAGGCGCTTTAAGGTGTGGCGCGGGTCTCATTGAGTCGAGTGGATACAGACTCACTCACGAGGCCGGTGTGCAGGAGACGGAAGAGGACGCAGACGCGGTGCTGACGAACCACGACTCACTGGCGGTGGTGTGCGTGGATGGCAGTCCGGAGGCAGACGCTGCGTTGGCCTTTGCTCTGCACCACCTGCCACGAGCGCGTTCCCTCATATTGGCTCATGGTATCCGCGTGCCACTGACCTCAGCACACCGCGAGCCCCTGTTTGGAGAGGACGATCAGGAGGACGAGCGGCATCGAGCTCTGGAGCGTCGATACTTGTCGATGTGTCACGACGCAGACGTGCGCTTCTTCCTCTTGAGTTTGGGAGATTCAGAGATGAAATCCTCACTTGCCACTGCAGAGACACTGCGTCATCAGGCACTTCACGTTCAGTACCAAGGGCGGCCTGGGGCATGCCATATGCTCCCTTGCAGACAGGAAAGACGCTGCCTCTGTCGTGATCGGCCAGAGGCATCCAAGGTGCTAACCTCTTGAATTTGTGTTGAAGAACGGACCATTATTCACTCTGGGTTATTCGTTGATAGGCCATTCTTGGGTGCGTCCAGCGCAGCTGTGATGCGTTACTGCGGCCGGCGCCCAGTGGTGCTGGTGCCACGGCCGACGAGCCAAGGCGACAGCAATATCGGACAGTGATCGAAGCGATTCTATCAACCGGAGGCTGGCTGGGCGGCTCCCTCGGCTTTTGTGCTCTCCTTCCCCTTCTCTTCTCCCTCTTCTTTGTCGAGGATGCCGATGAAAAAATCCTTGAGTAACGTCACCGCGGCACCAGAGTGTCCGACGTCATCAAACAGGTCCGTGCCATCTTTGCCCGCTGCCTGTGCCGATGGTAACCACAGCGAACACACAAGTGTTGTGTCATGTCCGACAGGAGTTAACTCGCGGTCGGAGTCATTGGGGGAGTAAGGTACCTGCATGAGGATGTCTCCGCCGGGGTGATCATCCACGAAGGGGGTGAGGTCGTAGACCTTCCCGTTGACAATCATCCAGCAGTCGTGCACGGTGTCGTGTTTGGCCACCTCCGCCCGCGTGATGACCCTTCGTCCCTCCATTTTTTCTTGTTTTGATTTCGTCGTGGCGAAAAGAAAAGATATCATTTCTCTATCCATTTCACAAAATGCAATTCGGGAAGAAATAGACATAGAAATAGTAAGGGAAATTGGGGTAACCAAATTTGAAACGAATTTCGAAGACTTTGCCGAATCTTTGGCCAAGAAGAATGCGAAGGCGGTGGGGAAGCATTACCCCATACCGACGCACACCCTCACGCGCTTGGGTGTCTGGCCGCTCCACGACTGCCACTCTCTTCCGCACTACACTCACTTCCACCCTCTTCCCTGATACGCCTCTCTGCCGCACGATGACCTCCACTGGCATCAAGGTGCGCACCATCGGAGAAGTAGAAGAAACACAACAACATGCACCTACATTGAACCTCTGTTGTGGTGGGGTTACATATATGGGGCGGGGGTCATGAGTGCAGTACCTGACGCAGGAGGAGGCGCAGAACATCGACATTGAACTTATGGGTTCCACTTGTGGCTTTTCTGTGGATCAGGTGCCCACGCATTCCCCAATCCTGTCGTGCGGGAAGACTTAGAACATGATGATGATGATGATGATCATCGTTGGTGGAGTGCAGCTGATGGAGCTCGCTGGACTGAGCGTTGCGACCGCCATCGGGAAAGTATTCCCGACTCAGCGGCGGGTGCTGGTCATCGCTGGTCCGGGCAACAAATATCCTTCCTCCTCGCCCTCTCCTCTGTCTCTCTGCTCGAACTTGAGAGAGATGCCTCCTTAACTCACACGTACTGGAGGGGACGGCATTGTGTGCGCTCGCCACCTTCAGCTCTTTGGTTACAAGCCTGTCATTCACTACCCGAAGCGCACTGATAAGGAATTGTACCGAGTACGCATCTGTCAGCGTACGCAGCACATGCTGATTGTTGCCACTGATATCGCGTCGTGCAGAATCTGGTGAAGCAATGCGAGTACATGGAGATTCCATTCATCGTGGATCTACCTGAACAATTGGAAGATCACTACGATGTACGTGCTGTCCTTGCTCTTTCCTCAGCATGTGACTCAATCATCGTCAGTTGCTGGTGGATGCCATCTTCGGATTCAGTTTCAAACCTGAAGCTGGTGTGAGGCCTCCATTTGATACAATATTAAAGGTAGTTAGCGGACATGTTGTGATGCTTCATGCTGACCTTTAGCTTCGCCGTAGTGTCTGCGGGACACGGCAGTGCCAATAGCATCCATCGACATTCCCTCTGGTTGGGATGTGGAGAAGGGCGACTCGGCCGGTGTGGGCATAAAGGAGCCCCAACTGCTGGGTACTTTCCTACCACACTTAATGGATGCGTGTAATACATAACTGTGCGCATGTACAGTATCGCTTACCGCCCCGAAGCAATGTGCCCGCCATTTTCACAATGAACATTGGCTGGGCGGACGATTCGTACCGAGGTACGTTTGCATTATGCTACTCTGCGTCGCAGACTCAAGCATGGTCATGACACCTTCCTCAGAGCTCTGGAAAAGAAATACGAGCTCAACCTGCCTCCTTATCCTGGGACCGACGTCGTTGTGCGATTGCCCAGCCAATTCGCTCTATGACTTGTCACCAAGGTGTTTGCGGTCTCTAGTTTGCAAGCTTTCGTTGCGCTTCAAGATCAGAGCTTGCATGTCCTTTGAGTCAAGTTGTCCAGGAGCCTGTAACGGGATCAAACGCAATGCAGTAGTCCTGACTCCCGCTGGGTTGACTAATGTCGAGGGTGTAGTCCACCGTATAGACAGGCTCCTGGTAGTGTCCCATGAATACCAAATCAACACTTACGACCACTTGATGACTCGTATTGACCTTCTCGCTGATCGTAGCCGTCGGGAGGGACAACTTCAAAGGCTCCTTAGCCAGGTACTTTCCTGAGCGAGGCCCCCAAGGCAGCTTCACTACTGCTCCTGAGGAGTGATCCTGTGATTCAGTATGCTAACACGTACGGGAGAATAGTACTACCTTTGAGGTACGACATGGGAATGTCGTCAGCATCTAAGCCCATGACCTCCAGTGTTGTGGTGTCTCCTGCGTTGAAACGCTATCAGCCTCCTGACCAGTGCGAATTGGGAAAGGAGCTGATGGCTACCTTGAGTGGTGTGGCTGATGCGGAGCCGGCGTCGTAACAAGAACCCAGGTACGTTCAGTTGCAACTCGTTCACCACTAGGGCCATAAGGTCATCCGTCTTTGCCCATATCCTGAACATATCCTAAGGGAGGTTGCTTGAAGGAGCGTGGATGAAGTGGTACGTACCTGAGGGCGGCGTATTTATCAATGGGAGTTGACTGGAGATTGCAGATGACCAACCTGCCTCCTTCTTTTTTCCCGACTGCCTTAGGCATGAGGCTGGCTGGAGTTACTGTGCCTGTGCAGAGGCAGATGTCAACCTACTAAGAGTACAAGTAAAGTGTTACGCCACGTACAGCTACTGCCCAAAACAAGGCAGATATCTGCCTCTCTGGTATGTTGCCAAGCTCTGTCGAGACATTCTGATGGAAGGTTTTCGCCCTGAAGGGATGTGAGGGATGGATATATGGGACAGATATCAGACTTTGGAACGCACAAAGTTGATGATGGTGTCCTTCAACGCGCCCGTGCAACCTGGTACAGAGCAATACCGACCCGTGGAGTGATCGTAATTGAGGAACTTAAATGTGCCTGTGCAATCATAGTCTGTTCCAATCGCAGTTAACGTTTCTCTTATCATCGTCCCAGCTTGCATTGATGTGTACCTCGCAGATACTCGCGTCCGCAAGTGGAGCAGATCTCAATGTAAGAATTCCCGTGGAGCTCACTGATTCCCTCGCTAGGGATGCCGCTCTTCCGGTGCAGACCGTCGCAGTTCTGTGCATCACCAAGCCTCGGTCAGTGCTCAAGTACAACAAGGGCAATTACAGGAGAGACACCTGAGAGATAAGATACTTGAGGAGTCCTACTTCATACAGTTGGGCCAGGCTTCTGTGAGTGAGCGTGGGGATGGCCTGCCCACCAGATATCCCAAGTCGTCATCATCAGGTCCTGCCTGATCCCTCGTGCCACCAGGTCGTACCTGATCAGGAGACACCACAGCAGTGGTGCGCTGCCGCCGGCCTTCATTTTTCATGGTCCATGTGCCCTCTGGGCCCCGGTAGTCTGGGATACCTGCACTCGTGCTGTCCCCATCCCCATGTACGTATATACATACAAGGCAAGTTAGGTACTGGGTGGGCCCTTGGGAGGGGGCAGGTGTGTGCACCTCACGCCTGCCCCGGTGAAAGCGATGAGGTGGGCTGAGTGCTGGATCCACTGGGCGAGCCTGCGCGCCTTGGCCTGCAGGGCCGCGTGGTCGTCAGTTGTCTCCTCCATCACACAGGTCAACAGGTGCATTCCTGAAATAATTAAAAATATTTGAGGAATGTTGTTGATCTAACTTGAAACTCCGTTAGCGTTCCGGATTCCTCATCATCGGTCGCTCTACTCCTGCTCTGCGGGGGAGGAGGTCAAACAAACAAAGAAAGCGAAGGCCACCGTCATCATCCTTCCAAGACCATTTCCCTCTTTTCTTTTCGCACCGACGAATAAATAAATAAATAAATAATAAATAAAAAGGATAGAGAGGGATAATATGAAGGGTACTAGTGGGGGCGTGCCGGGCTTTCTGTCGAGGCAGTGCCTGGTGGTGACGGTGCTGGGGCTGGGGGCGGTGTTCATGGCGCTGGCGCTGCTGTTCTCGTGGTACCGCATCGTCGAGCAGAACGTGCCCCACCCGGCCTGGTCCTCCCCCTCCTCCGCCTCCCGCGTCTCTACCTTCTACTGGACCGGCGTCTTCCTCACCCTCTCCAACTTTTCCTCCTCCACCAACCTCTCCTCCTCCCCGTCCCCTTCTTCCTCTCCTTCCTCCCCTACTCCCCCTGCCACCACCACCACCACCACGGCCCCGACCAATGCCAGTGGTGACCCGTCCCCTTCGGCCTCCCCCATGCCGACGCCAGCCAAGGTGGCGGCAGCGCAGACCACCACCACCACCACAACGACCACAACAACGCCGATGACGATGGCGGGGGAGGAGCAGAAGGCGGTGAAGAAGGAATGGTCGGAATTCCCGACGGGGGCGGTGGAGACCCAAATGCTGACGTCGATGGGGCTGATGATGGCGGCACTGGGGCTGGACCTGGTGCTGGTGGGCGTGGTGGCATTCGGGCGGGAGGCGCTGATGGGCCGTTGGGGCTACGGCACCATGAAGTGGATCCTCTTCGGCGTGTCGCTGGCGGTGGTGTTCTGCTCGTTCCTGGCGTGGTTCCTCTTCTTCGGCATCTCCGAGAGCTTCGCCCTCGACGAGTCCCTCTGCCCCGACGAGACCTACCTCGGCCTCTCCGTCTTTGACGAGGAGAAGTACTGGTGCACCACCTTCCTCGGCCAGCGCTCCAACATCGGCGCCTTCCACTCCCACTTCCAGTGGGGACCCCTCAGGTGCGTTCCCCGTCCCGTGCGATCGATCAGAGGACCGGTTTGATCATTGATGGCCGATGATGATGAATGATGATGATGATGATGATGATGTGCATGATAATGAATGCTGATGATGATGATGATGATGATGATGATGAATGCTGATCACAATCGTTGCGTGCAGTGGTTGGGTGCTGGCGATCGTGAGCACGGTGGTATCCATTGTGGGCTCCTTCTGCATCTTCCTTCTCAAGCGGCCAGAGGTCGAGGAACTCGGTCGTCCGCTCCTTGACGGCGAATATGCTCGTTACCACTGAGTCATCTCTTTGTTTTCTTCGCTGAGGACACCTCTGCCTGCTTCTGCACCACTGGAGAGCGCAAGCTTTGCTCTCCATTTTTTCCACCGGACGTGCCTCACATCCCTCCCGTCCTGTCCGGACAGTCAGGATCGGATCGCTTCCCCTTCCCACCACCACCACCACCACCACCACCACCATAATGCAGCTCGTGAGATTAGCTTCCGCATGATCGTCTTGCCCCCTTTCTCCCTTCGAACCGAAATGAATGGCGCAGAGGAGAAGCTGCTGGGATATATCCGGGGACGTGAAATTACCTAATATATCCTAAAAGGGAAAAAGGGCTGCAAAGTTCTGTTCGTGGACACCACAGGCACCAGAAAATCAAATAAGAAGAAAAAATAAACAAAGATGAAGAAGATTCTGGCGTCCTTCGGACAGCCCAAGGACTCGGCCGCCCAGCGAGAGGACGCCCAACTCAACGTCCACGCCAAGGTGCCCTCTTTGTTATTTTTTTAAAATTAGTTTTGAAGAATATTTGCTCCTTTTCCCAAACCAAGAGATTATTTTTCGTTAAAATAGAGTTTTTCGAACTTAAATTGTATGGATTTAATTTTTTATATTTTTTATGAAAATAGAAATTGGAGACGACAAAGGGGAATCTGAAGGAGATCCATGAGGCGACCACCAAGAAGACGAAGCAGACCACGCCCCTCATCGAGAGCTCCCGTAAGCTGGGTCGCTCGTTCACCGCCTATGGCGACTACCTCGTCTCCATGCGCGGCGACGACGTGGAACTCGGTCCGTTCCTCCTCTTCTCCCCAAACACTTATTTTTCCTTTTTTATTCATTAAATTATTAAATTATTTAAATGGAGATAAAAATATAAGATATGGAGGTAAAATAAATTGAGATATCTTAAATTATATTCGTGTTCATGTTGTCATTGGGTGGAAGGAGAACCGTTGCCTTTTCATGACATGCTGTGCTCTGTCTTGTTGTGGTCACGTGGAAACTCACCACATTCGCGCACAGGCGAGTGTCTGTCGAAGTTGGGCTTGCTGGAGATACTCCTGAGCGACCTCATGGAGAAGCTGGTGCACTCCTCCTTCTGTTGATGACGTTGTTAACATGATCATGTGTTTCCTTCGCCGTGTGCTAACCTGACAGTATACATGGTTGATATCAGAACAACGCTTCGGTGGAGAAACTCGAGGAACCGATCAACGAGTTCATCAAGGGAGAGATATCCGCCGCTGAGGTTCTATCTGCCATTCATATATCGATCTTCTATTCTCGGTTGGCTCTTACCTACTTATATCACCTGCAGCAAGAAAAGAAGCACTACGACAAGGCTAAGGCCGCTTTCGAAGCTGCCGACACAAAGCTGCGCCAGCTGAAGAGTAAGGAGGACGCCAAGGCTTTTGACATAGAGAAGGAGAGGAACGTTCTCCAGGTACGGACATCCCAAGATTCTACCCCTGATTTGACAACGGGAACTGAACCTGGACTGTAGGAGCGGTTCCTAGAAAGCAGAGACGTGGCCCAGACTGCCCTTGCCGATGCATATGAAAAGAACAAGTTTTATACGCTCGAGAAGCTGTGCGACTACATTGATACCCAACATCAATACTTTAAGAGCGCTGTGGAGGCTCTTGAGACGACTAAGCAAAAGGTGGAGGACTATCGACGCTACATCGCCAAGGTATGCACGATTTTTCAGCTGAAGTCTGAGGGTATTCAATACTGAGCTGTATGATGCCTACAGAAAAAGAAGGAGTATCGAAGCACTCAGGGTGCGCAGGAGGAGGCTGACAGCGACGGAGAGGACGATGAGGTGTGTCTTGGAACACATTTGATTGCTTCTTGTACCTGATCTAATCGTATGTGGTAACCTTAGACATCCGGAGAGGTCGTGCGGCAAGGATGGCTGCATCGTTCCGTTGGTAGGAAAGGTAACGCGTGGAAGAAGTCCTGGGTGGTCCTCAAATACAAGTACATCTACTACTATTCGAATCCTGACGTACGTTTCAGAGGATCAGGATTTACGCCCAGAAGATCTTAACTGTAACACTGCGCGTGCAGTCATCGCTGGGCGGCGTTGTGCGGCTCACGCACTGCTCAGTGGACTTATCGACGAGGAAGGAGTGCTGTTTCGCCATCAATGGTCGGCTTTCCTCTCAATTTTTCTATACCAAGTCCGAGGACGAAATGAAACAGTGGATGGAAGCGATCAAGGGTTGCATCGAGGAAGAGGAGGCTCATGAAACCCGCCAGCTCGTACATATATCGGCTCCTTATGGTTTTTCCGCTTCAATAACTTACTCTGTACATCATAGGGAAAGGACGAGGTCAAGGGTAACGTATGGGTGGAAGAGGAGGATGACCTGGACGAACCCGAGGAAGAGATAAACGTGCAAGGTATGTTAGATATCTCTTATAACGTAACGCTGGCATATCTAATCGGGTGAGTACAACATCTATTAGATCCCATCCAAAGGATTCTGCTTCAGCTGATTCGTGACGAAAGAAAGTATCTTAACGGTCTCACGCGACTCAACAAGATGTACATGCTCCCTCTTACGGTAAGTCTTCCCTTTTCAATGATATTTTTTGTGGTATCGGCTGAGATCATTTCCATTTGGGTCGCTAGGCCGATCCTAAGTTGAAGGGTAAGATCCAGCCCGATGAAGTCGGGGCCATCTTCGGTAATATCAAGCCCCTCACAATGCTACACACAAACCTTCTGAAACAACTCGAGAACGTCGGAGCCAGGTATTACGTAGCTAGTCTGAGTCAATACTTCTTTTAGACTCACCTCTATGTGTTACCTTGTCTTTAGTGGAGTGAGCGCAGTCTTCTTGCACAATCTTGCGGAGATAGATTCTACTTACACTTCCTATCTGGTATATCCTCGTTCTTTCTAATACGGAAACCAATACCTTGGGCTTCTCAAATTAATACTCTCGTCGTATTCAGTCCAAGCTAAGCAACGCGATGTATGCACTCAACGCTTGCAAGCAAGTGAAAGTCATCAAACAGTTTCTCACGGAGCGAGAAGAAATTTTGGGAGAGGGCAACGAACTTGCCACCCTGCTCGCGCTTCCTGTTCAGCGTATAGCTCAATATGTGGCCGTCATTCAGCAGCTCATGATGAATGGCTCTCAGGGTATGGTGCCCACTGTGGATTTGAAGACAACCACTTGGCTGAGACTGCTGTCGTATTCGTTTCGCTATCAGACCCAACCTTAGATGAAGCACTCGCTGCCCTGAAGGATCTAACAAACAAACTCACTCAGTGTTCCGCATCGTCGGCCTCACTCGGCAAGATTCTCGATGTTCGTCGTCGTCTGCACAACTATGATGTACGTTTCGAAGTGAATCCGAGGTTGCGATATGAGTTTCTCATTGTGCTGAGCGCATAGGGTAACTTAGTAGATCCACAGCGTAGACTCCTTCGTGAGGGCCCTGCGCAAGTGCAACTACCTGCACCGACGGGTACTTATTTCTGCGTATGCATTGGATCGCGTTCATTGACAATCGCATTCTTGTGCAGGTCCGGCTGTTGCAGCAGCTGCTGCTGATGCAGCGAACAAGGCAAAAAAGGCCGGGGCAGCAACTTACATGTTCCTCTTCAACGATTTGCTTCTCTTCACCAAGGCTCCAACACTCTCTCGAGCTACCTACAAAGTAGTTGGACAGCTGGAAATGCATAAGGCCAAGCTTGTGGATGAAGGTACTAGTTGATAGCCCTCATGTGTCGCACTTGGCATCGCTCAGATCAAGTTATTCTATTCTCGTTCAGAGTCAACAACTCAGTTCAAACTTGAGGAGAAACAAAGAGGAAAACACTCAGCAGTCAAAGTGTATAGTATTCAGTGTGACACATCTGAAGAGAAGGCCGCCTGGATGACATCGCTCCTCAATTCAGTGGAAGAAATGAAGGAAACCCGCAAAAGTAAGTTCGCAATTTTATTTTCAGAGAGTGTCGGCGCACTTATTCGATCGTGTTATTAGTATATGGCATACCACTTGAGCAACTCATGGCTACTCCGCGAGAGAAGGGCCGTGACGTGCCTACTGTCATCGAAAAAGCTACGGAGTGGATTATTATGCATGGTATATTTGCCCTCTCCTCGCTGTCTCTTACAAATACACCAGCCTGACCCACATCACTTGTGGATGCTGCCTAATCTGTTGACAGCCCTACAATGGGAGGGTATCTTCCGAAAGGCTGGCCGACTTGATTCAATTGAGGACTACAAGGATCTCTTCAATCAGGGCAAGGCCATAGCTTTCTCTTCTGATGCTGATGCCTATGTGGTAGCTGGTGTGATGAATCACTTCCTGATGGAGCTTCCCGATCCGCTGCTCACGAACGCGCTGTACAATAGCTTCATCGAAGCTGCCAGTACGGACTTGTGCCTGTCATTTTCGCATATTATTGGCCTAATTCTTCACGTCCACTCTCTTCAGAGGGACCGTCGCCTGTGCAGCAATTGAAGAGCCTGGTTTTGCAGCTTCCACCCTACAATCGATATACTCTTCAACATTTGATGTCCTTCCTCCAGCTCGTCGTGGACAATGAAGCCGGTACACATTTTATGCCTCGGTCGAGGCTTCAGAATTCTGGCGAGACTAATCGGTTGATATTTTAGACAACAAAATGGGTCCCTCAAACTTGGCTATCGTGTTCGGACCTACGCTGCTTGGTTCTGGATCAGCCGAATCTCTGTTCACTGACTTTACGGCCAACCAAAAGGTCATTGAAACGATGATCACGAATTACGCTGCAATTTTCCAAGTACATTCCCTATCAGCTATTTGCCGTAGTTAGAAAGTGTTATGTTCAACTCAGCATTGGATCAAAATATCAGGATGTTGAGGAAGAACGGAAAGTAGTCAAGTCCAAACTTATACAAGAAGAGGAAGCTGAAAGAAGGAAACGCGAAATGCAACAACGGAGGATTACGGAGCGGTAATAGCACCTATTTTTCTACGTAAATGTGGAGGCACTAGTTCTTATTTTGTGTGGAATGAACTTCCTGGGCAGATTGGGCGCATTAGGCCCGGCGTTGCGTGGTTCGCCGGCAGCGTCGCCTGCTGTTTCTCCTTCAGTTTCGGGAGAAGTACCCTTGCGAGCTTCCATTCGGAGTCCCCAGGGTTCTTCAATTCGCAAGTCCTTCCTTGACCGCAATACGGGTAACCAAGAGGCTCCGCCGTCACCAGTTTCCAACGATTCAGCGTAAGTTGTTATCGCGTACTCGATTTTGTTCTCAGCTCATCATACGATACGTTTGGTGTAGGGGGAAGCCTCTGCCGGCGATACCAGGTGCACGCAAGCCTTTGCCTCGACCTCCAGGTGCCCCGGAAGGTTCAGGTTCTGGCATAGGATCGCCAGTCGCAAGTGAGCCTAGCTCGCCACCTGTGCCAAGTAGTCGCTCTACACTCCGGTCTAGTGGCTACAACCGAGGGCTTCCTCCTCTGCCTGCTGCTCCACCTCCTCTTGCAACGAATGGTGGTAGTGGAATTGCGGCTCCCCCAGCCGGAGATGTCATCACCGGCGATCTTGAACCCATGATTGCCAACATTCGGTCACTTACCCCGGGTAAGGTCCTCACTCTGAATGACGTGATGGTCATCTATCCTTGACTCCGTATCAATCATTCAGGGAGTGTGGTAAAACAAGGGTGGCTGACAAAGAAGGGTGGCCAGCGAAGGAACTGGAAGACGCGCTGGTTTGTGCTGAAGACCAACGAGTTTAGCTATTACAACAACAAAAAAGTACGCTCCCTCAATTATTGCAGATGAACTGCCCTGCTCATTTCAATGGTGTCGTGCCATGGGACACAGGACATCAAGCCCAAGGGCACGATCGTTCTGAGCGGTATCACGGTCAAACCCTCGTCGCACAAGGAATTTTGTTTTGCTGTTAGCACTACCGAGCGCACGTACCTCATGGCTGGCAAGGTACTTGGGCCTCCTGGCTGCAAGCACTGCTCCCTCCCTTTCTTTGTCTTAACCCCCTTTGTTATGTAGGATGCCACGGAACAGGAGGAGTGGGTGACCGCCATCACCGCTTGCTTGAAGAGCCTCGATCCCTAGTATGTGGATGGGGCCCAGAACACGATCTCCCCACACGCGCCTTTTTTTCGTTGGTTTAATTCTTTGCATTCTCGGATATCTCTCCATCAAAATTGTTTGCGCACCACCGCTTCTGTTTCGAAAACAAGAAAAGGGTGAGAGATGGAAGGGGAGGAAGGCACCACCGTGCCGCAAGGCATGCCCCCTCCCGAGGGCGCGTTTGAAGCGCTGCGGCAGGTCACCCTCATGGACCTCCAGGACAACCCCGTACCCTTCTCCGAACTCCTGCAGCACCATGTACTACGACTACTACTACTCCCCACCACTCCCTCTCTTGTCTGCAAAATAACTAAACTTGAGGTATTGACGGTAATGATGATGGTGATGGTGGGAACGGAACCAAACACCAGAGGCGGGTGGGGTTGGTGTGGCTGCGCCATTTTGGATGAAATGTGGTGATGTTGCGCGTGCGAGAGTACGTGCAACGGGCCAACGAGTTCCTCACGGAAGACCGCGACACCCAGGTCCCACCTGGTGCTCCCTCCTCTACAACTACCTCTTTCCTCACCACACACACTTCTCTGTGCATTCCTGTGCACAGTTGGTGTTCATAGGGCATGGAGGCAAGCAGAAGGGACAGAGGTATGTGGACATGCTCGAGATGGAGGATAAGGTGCCTCTCTACATCGACCCCAAGCGCGCCACCCACCGAGCGCTCGGCCTGACCGACATCAGTACCGTCCTCTTGTGCTCCATTCAAAGGAGGATTCAGATGGTGATGATTCCCTCGCTCTGAAATCTGCATATACAGGCTGGTCTCGCTTGCTGTCGGACTCCAAGGGCTTGGAGCTCTCCAAGGAGGCATCTGGCCAGGGCCTGAAGATTGCCCTCCTCGGCACCGGCAGCTACACGTACGTACCTCCCACATATCGCCACGCGCACCGAGCAAGGCTGATGTTCTGGATCATTGGGCAGGCAACTGGGCGGCGTAGCACTGTTGAGCCAGGAGAACGGCATCGAGTTCTTCCATCGGTGCAGCACCACCTACGACTATCCCCAGGTGGACGATCTGCTCGCCCTTTGTGGGTCGCTCAAGGATTGAATAGATTGTCAGCAGGACGCATCCTGCTCGGCAGGGATCCTCTTCTCTTTGTTGTGGCATGAAGCTGTCGTTGCCAAACGCCTCCACTGGCGCGCACGGCAGGTGAGCAAAGACAAGGAAGAGAAGAGTGCCTTGCCCATGCACGGGTTGCGCAGGCTGCACTTCTAATTAAATAAAAATTAACCACACTCGTGATGGCCGACTGAAAGTAAGGAGGTTAGCTATTCCAGTTGAAGGGGTAGAAGCCATTGGTGTTCCAGAACTCACACTCACTCATCTTCCAGCCACGCTGGATCTGCACGCAGGACAAAATAAGCATTGTGGCAATTAATCACTGCCACAAGAAAGAAATGATACCGAAGGCGATGTCGTAAGTCGGTAAGTGTTGTACTCCAATGGCCAATGTTGGACGTTGTTGCCGTTGATCGGCCACCACTTGGGAATCTCAGCGGACCCTGAATGTTTGACATCAGGGTCAATCATGTTGCTTCCGTCTCATCTCAATCCCTGTCACATGTACCAGGAGGAGTGCTGCCATGCTTGGCAAAATAGATCCAGAAGTATCGCATGATGTCGCCCATCCTATTGTCGCTTGCGCTAGGCGTGTAGTTGGTTGGCATGTAAGTCGAGTAGTCATCAAACAGCATAAACTAAATTGGGCGTCGTGCACAGCAGAGTCAGCAGCGACCGATCGCAGAGAAAGCTCGGGATAGTACCAGTTCTAGCGCATGAAGTGCATACTTGGCACACCAATCGGAGAGAAGACAGAACGGATGAGAGGGGTCTTGGCCGAAGGTGTAGTGGTATACGTCTGACTTGAACCCTATGGCCGCCTAGAGGAAAATGGTATTAGGCACTGTTGCTTCGATACAACTGCGAAGTGCAGCTTACGTTCTTTGCGAGGATGATTTGTCCACACGTGGCATGAATATCGCTTGCGATGGATTCGTAGGCCTTCTGAACAAGCCCTCCATACATACGCTTTACATCATACTTATTCAGCACTCGATCGCCAAAGTCCGGCCCCCAAGCTGCAAACCTGGTACGCCAGATCACTAAGTTCATTTCATGAGTCAATACTTTGTCAACAGCGTACCGTTTGCGGATAAAGTCCTCATACTGAGAAATGGAATAGTGTTCCAGATGAACCGCCGGTGCGAAGTCAATCTCTTGATCGTTGGTGCCAATGATGACAGGTACGTCATTATACAGTCCTGCCAACAGAGCCTCTGTTTCGAGGGACTAAATGAACCGTTCATGCGGTAGTGTGGAACGGAAAGCAACATACGATCAGATGGCATAGGACATGTGACGCCGTCAACGATGCCCAGCATGGCACCGGGTCCTTTCTCAAATATTGGCAAATCCATATCAGTGGGATGATTGTAGTATGGCCATTCATCCCTGCAGCAGGAAAGACCAATATTAGGTACAACGAGCTATACCTCCACAATGGATAGGATACCATGGCGTTGATTGAAGGATCTGATCAGTAGTCAGAGTCATCAGACAGCCATACACATCAGAGGATCTGCTGCAGTTGCTCTTCTGAATGAAGACGCGGTTTTGTAAATTGGCATCTTCCAACGTCATGTCCACTCGCGTTGATGCACTCTGAGATGGCACAGTAGAATGTTAATCCATGCGCGTCGCCATATATACCAAATCTATAAAAGGCGCAACTCCAGTACCTCCAAAATGGCGCGGTGGAACAGACCCTTAGCAGAGGGTGTGGTGAGCAACATGAGCACCGCAGTACCTCCTGACGACTGTCCAAATATTGTGACTAAGTTCGGATCGCCACCGAATGCCACAATATTCCTATTCACCCACTGCCTCACCACAAGGGGAGTGTTCAGCACATATCTCGTTCATTCGGGCTGCAAGTTAGCACTGGCAAACCTGGAGCGCAGCAACCATGTCGGTCACACCGTAGTTGCCGGAGACACCTCGGGCATCACGCCGAGATAACTCATTCAGCGCCATGAACCCAAATGCATTGAGCCGATAGTTGATGGACACGAGTATAACCTGCAGAAGTGGTGGTGATTAGGCAACAGTCGTCTGCTCACAGACGGGAAGAGCCCAAGAGAGATATGTGAGGAGAGAACGTGAACCTGTCCGTTGCTCTTGTTGACGAATTGGGCACCGTCAAATTGACCGCTGCCCATCACGTAGCTGCCACCGTGGATGAAGACCATCACCGGGAGCCGCGAGGTCTTGCTTACGCCAGCAGGAGTCCATATGTTCAAGAAGAGGCAATCTTCGCTCATCACCGATGCCGGCATGTTCTGTTGTGGGCACGACGCACCAAACGACGTCGCATTCAGTGTCCCCGACCAACACCTGCTCCCTCCCCCAAAAAAGGGTCCTGTCAGCCCCGTCCCCATCATCATCATCATGATCATCATGCACATCATGATCATCATCATCACCATGTGATGCTTGACCTATCTGCTCCCACGCATATATGTGGCGCCTATATGTGGGTGTGCACGATGGTAGTGGAGGTGGCGGTACCCTCCGT
>CDEZ01020777.1:0-36902 GCA_000826365.1 Acanthamoeba royreba
TGTAGGTGTCGAAGGGTCTGATGGAGAAGTTTGGCCGAGAGCGCGTGGTGGACACTCCCATCACGGAGGCCGGTTTCGCTGGTATCGGCGTGGGCGCGGCCATGTCCGGGCTCGTGCCGGTGGTGGAGTTCATGACCTTCAACTTCTCGATGCAGGCCATCGATCACGTCGTCAACTCGGCTGCCAAGCTTAGGTACATGTCGGGCGGCATGTACACCGTGCCCGTCGTCTTCCGTGGCCCCAACGGTCCCCCGCGGTCCGTCGGTGCGCAGCACTCGCAGTGCTTCGGTGCCTGGTACTCCTCGGTGCCTGGCCTCAAGGTCGTCGCTCCCTGGAACTGCAATGACGCCAAGGGTCTGCTTAAGGTACTGCCCTCCCGCGTCAAATGATTGTACAGTTCTTTAGATTGACCTTTCATCCCAAACAACGCATCAGGCCGCCATCAGGGATCCCAACCCTGTGGTCGTACTTGAGAGCGAGATTGGATACAACGAGACTTACGAGCTTAGCCCTGAGGCACAGAGCAAGGACTTTGTTCTGCCTATCGGCAAGGCCAACGTTGAGAAGGAGGGCACTGATGTCACCCTTTTCGCCTTCTCCCGCATTGTTGGCGTCGCTCTCGAGGCGGCCCAAAAGGCGGCCGAGAAGGGCATCAGCGTGGAGGTGGTCAATCTCCGCAGCTTGCGCCCTCTCGATGTCGAGACTATTGTTTCCTCCATCATGAAGACCAGCCGCTTCATCACTGTTGAGGAGGGCTGGCCCCAGTGCGGTATTGGCTCCGAGATCATCGCTCTTGCCAACGAGCGTACGTCTTCCATGACCATGGGTGACTTGTTTACACATCGGGCTAAGGCGTGGCTGTTACCTCTTTTGATTGCAGACTGCTTCGACTACCTGGACGCTCCTCCGGAGAGGATCACTGGCGCGGACGTGCCCATGCCATACACCTGGCCGCTCGAGGACGAGGCCATGGTGCAGACACACAACATCCTCAACGCCATCGAGCGTGTGTGCTACAGAAACGCTTCTCCCCAGTAATAACACTGTTCACCCTTGGGCCTCAACAAGGGGCTTCCTCTTCATCTTCAGCTCCTTCATCTTTCCGAAACAGTTTCGTTCTCTCCCGAAACGCATTTCTGTCGTGTGCATAGTTGGCGTGCTTGTCCTTTCTTGTCTTGGTCTTCCCTGTCCCTTGCCCATGGCCAGCCCGCGGTCTGGAGAGGCCACTCCTCGGATGCCCCACCCTCCGGCGCCTCGCGAGGAGGGTACCGCGATCAAGTTCGTGCTTGGCGGGCTGTCCTGCTGCATCGCCGCTCTCTTCGTACGCAACGGCTCGACTCCGTTCATTTCATTAAAATTTATTTATATTTTTATTTTTATTTATTACGACGTATTCACGATTTCTGTGTGCGCGAGGGCATTTTTCTCATTTTTTGCGTAAATTGTCAGACGAACCCGATCGACGTGGTCAAGGTGCGGCTGCAGCTGCGTGGAGAGCTCGGGGCAGGGAACGTGGCGGGCTCCAAGCTGGGCTTTATGAGCCACATCCTCCGGATGGAAGGCATCGGCGCTCTCTACAAGGGGTACAACTAAAACTTGAATGATCTGTCATGCCTATGATATACTGACCACTTCAACAGGCTCACGGCATCCCTGATGAGGGAGGCCAGCTACTCCACCATAAGGTGACTCACACTTCACGCCTGTGCAATGATCATCGCTCATCAGGCGGCTACGCTGAAATGCAGGATGGGTGGCTATGAGGTTTGCAAGGTAAAGTTAGGGGCGACGGACCCCGCGACCACGCCCCTCTGGAAGAAGATCCTGGCTGGTGGCATCTCTGGATCGATCGGTGCTGCAATAGCTAATCCCACCGATCTGGTCAAGGGTACATGCGTCCTGCTGGTTTCCCACCTTTGTGTTACTCTCTTATCTTTGCTTTGCCTTTGAATGTTACAGTCAGGTTGCAGGCTGACACTGGGCACAGCTCGGGTGGGCCGCGATACAAAGTGAGTGAATCCTTTGCCAATTGAGAATTGGACTCTTCGCTAACGTATTTACGCACAGAATACTTGGCAAGCATTCAAGGAGATCTATCATGCCGAGGGCATGACGGGCTTCTTCAGGGTAAGCTTCAGCTTCCCGTATCTTCCTCATTGCAGGACTGACGAAGAGCTTGCTTTCTGCCTATAGGGAGTCGGCCCGACTACTCAACGAGCCGCTCTTCTTACAGCAGCCCAGTTGTCATCCTATGATCACGCCAAGCAGGCCATTCTTCGCTTTGGCTTAGTGAGTGGGGACAATTTGTATGCGCACTTCAGGTTCGGGTAGCCTTCTCTATTGCACTCGATCTTGTAGCTTACTGCAATCCTTTTCAGCGCTTCTATGATTGCTGGCTTTGTTGCTGCCGCTGTAACATCGCCGGTTTACTTCCTTCATCTTTGATGAACGAGCAGTCCCTGATTGACTCAGCGTTCTCTTCTGATAGGTGGACGTGGTGAAGACTCGAGTCATGAATCAGCTGATTGTTGATGGACGACCCACACTCTATCGTTCTACTGCAGACTGCTTTGTAAAGGTGAGTTGCCTTCATCCATCCTCGACCGTTGGTGCTCACCCACTACATCACGTTCATGTTGCTCGACCAGACGGTACGAGCCGAGGGACTGATGGGTCTCTACAAAGGATTCTACATGAATTGGCTCAGAATCGGACCCCACACCATCATCACCTTCCTCGTTTACGAACGTCTGCGCATGTGGACAGGCCTACGACCTTTTTGACCATGAGGATCATCCAAATCATCTTGTGTTTTATCATTCTGTTCCCAAAATTATTAATGTTTTCTTTGTGGGATTTCCTTTTCCTTTTGATTTTCTCTTGTAGACGTTAGTCCAAAAATCATCTGCAAAGACCGGGATTTTAATTTTTAAAAAAAAAATCAACAAATCCGTAGGGGCCTTTGGTGTTGAATAGAAACGAATGAATCCTCAAGGTGGGGGAGCTCCTGGGAGTCCCATCATCCCCTTGAATGCGCCCTTGTTCCAAAATCAGCAGCAACAGCAGAATGCCCCCGCTGCGGCCTCGTCGAGTAGCGCCACATCAACGGCGGCCAACAAGCCCAAGGCCACCCTGCCTCTTCCTGTCATACTGCCTCTCACGGTCTCCATCCCACCATCAGCGCCACTGGTACAGGTCTTGTTTTCTTTAAATATTTTATTTATTCATTTTTATTTTATTTCTGGTTTTTGAAGTTTTTCATTTATTTATGCAATTGTCATTTCAATATTGATAAAAATATGGAGCTACCCATCCACTTAAAGTTTCTCTTTTTATTTTTAAATAATTATGAATTTATGATTATAATAATTCTGTGGTTATTTTTTTGTTATTGACTTTATGTGGTGTGCAGACCCCTCCCTCGCGAGGAAGATCAAGACGACGGGGACGACAGCCAGGAGGTCGTGGGGGCAAGGTGCGGTTCCTTTTCCTCCTCGTGTGAGTGTGTGAAGCGGCTGTTCTGCTTGGCCCTTTCTCTGTGGTTGTGTTGTGCTTGTGGAAGCTGCATTCTCACTAAGATGATCATCTTGGGCGGAAACCGAACATCAGGGAGCTGCCACCACTGCAGCCTCTCCCACCATCAGCACGCCGCCGATCTCGTCCCCACCAGCGCCCGCTCGAGGTGGACCGACTGCAGTTCCCAGTATTGCTGTGTCGCCCGTCGCTCGACCTTCGCCCTTTAGTGCCGTGCCCTCCCGACCGCTTACGCCACAAGAGGTGCAGCAGGTACTCTGTCCATTCTCTCAGCGTGTAACTCAATTGTTTGTTCTCACTCCGGTCGGACGATTAGGTGGAAAGCTTGATCGAGAAATGCTTGCACTTGTACATGAACCAAGAAGAAGTGATTATGGCTCTTCAGCTTCAGGCCAACATCGCACCTAACATCACACGACACGGTAACAACACTCACGCTCTTTGATAGCAGAAACTCCTCACACCCAAACGCGTCTGATGCAGTATGGGGAGGAATGGAAAGCAAGAATAGTGATTTCTTCCGAGCCTACGAGGTGCGATTAAAGATAAAAGAACAGATCACAGCATTCAACTACCTTGTCAGTCAGCAAGCTCAGGTCACAGAAAACGCTAATTCATCAGCTGGCAACGCGGCGGCCTCGCTAACGTCCGTTTCTTCCACCAACACGAACCCATTTTTGTTTGGAGCGTCTCCGTCGAGTACTGTCGGTGGTACGTCAGTTAGTTCTATGCATAGCTGCGCATGCCTTTAGGCTCAACCCAGCCATGTCATGGTCAGGTACAGCAGCAACAGGCTTTCAGCCGCTCCCGTCTCCTTTTGCAGTGCCATCTCCAGCGCTGCATTCCACTACCTCATCGTCCTCGTCCCAGTCGCTGCTCACCAGTTCGCTTTCATCTCTACTTACTTCCGTGCAGCCTGTTCCTACCAATGCCAGGCATGTCTACTCTGCTAATCTTATCTTGCTTACACAACATGTAACACTGACTCGTATTTTACAGCTCCAGCGACTCAGCGCTCACACTCTCTACGAATTCTTTGATCAACTCCTTCCTCAATGCGAGTTCAGATGGGCTTGCACCTTCATCCACTTCTGCGTCCTCCGATCCCTTTACCTTTTCATCCCTCTCTACTGAGGCCACTTCCTCTTTCTCGGGTACTTTTGCGCCGTCACTATCCTTCGCCTTTGGACCTGCACCAGCGCCGCTCTCAGGGCCTCAAGCGACAGCTGTCTCTGCATCGGCGCCAGCGTCGCTTCTGTTTGGTGCGCCGAATGTTAACTCTGTTTCGGCATCCGCACCGGCTTCGCTGTTACTCGGCCTACCTGAACAATCAGGAGTTGCTCCACTCCTTTCTTCGGGTGCCTTCGCGTTGCCATTCATCTCAGTCGAGAGTGCCGACTCTGCTGCCACGCCTTTTTCGCCCTTTACCCCCTTCTCCACCCCTTCGGCAACAATCATCACTCCCTCAACGTCTACATTGCCCTCTTCTCCCTCTGGATCTACGAGCCCTCAGCCAGCACGCAGCCCATCCACCACAGCCCAACCAGTGCCAATATCGGGCAACCCGGGGTCACGCATTATATCGCTGCTCGGGAGCACCAACGGTAGCAATCTGCTGTCTACCAGCCCCAACAGCTTGAACGTGATGAGCATATCGCCACTTTCAACATCGCCTTCGGATCCGTCATTCCTTACTTCGTCCATCACGTCTATTCCACTTACCGCAAGTACAAATGCCCTTCTTGAAGCGCTTGGCAGCTTTGGTGGTGATTCCCCGTTGCCCGGTCTCTCTCCTCTTCGACGATCGGTTTCTTCCTCTTCGGCCGCAGCAGCGTCCTCATCTCTTTTCTTGTCCTCTGCTCCTCAAGCACCGCCCCTCAACACCTCGCTGGAGGGCCTCTTCGCGGATTCGTTCTTAACATCTTCGTCGGCCCTCGGAGACGACGTTAATTCTCGTCCATCCTCTTCTTCCGCCGATTAAGGCGACGCGTGTCGATGGCAGAAGTGTACGGACAAGATACGCGAGAATGAACATCTTCGTTTGTCATCAATACAGTTGCACTCGCCATACAACAGGAAAGCGCCAGCGAATTTAAGCGAGAACCTGGACAGCCTTGGGCGGCTGGAAGAGATCGGCTGCGTACTCAAGCTCGTTGAGGAGCTGATCGTGCTTGGCTTGATCGGCCTCTACGATCTCGCGCCTCTTCTTCAGAGAGGGCCTGAGCCTCTTGATATCGGCTTCTTGGTCCATCATCTTCGTCAGGTTTCTGTCGAGCTGCGTCTTCTGGTTTTCGGTCAGCACAGCAGCCTGGGTGTTCAAGCGATACACCTGTTTCCACCAGTCATCCTGTCAGGACTCAACAGAGCGAGAAGGGAGTGAGTGTGGTCACGAACCTCGCCCCTGGCCGAATTCTGGTTGTTGATGGCCAAGCGCAGTTCGTTATCTTCCTCGCTGATAAGCTCTGCGCACATCAAAAAAAAACCGGTTCAGATGTATTCCATGGCACATACATCCAAAGGGAAGGGATACGCACGGTTTTCTTTGGCTATCTTTTCACGAAGGGGAATGATGTCCTTGATCATCTTGTCCTTGATTTGAGCGGAGATGTAGCTGCACCCCAAGCCAATATTACGTAAATGATTGAAGCACTGAGCCTACGCTTGGGATGGGGGGACATACTTGAGGGAGTGATAGTAGTTGACCTGATCGGCGGACGTATATTGTCTCCTTCTCAAGCGTGCGCTCACGCACGCTGAACAAGGTATCAGCGTTCTTCACAACCTTGATGTGGAATCTGTAGAAGTTCTCAGTCTTGTTCATTGGTTGATCTGTTTCAACCAATTCATATTCGCCCTGCACGATTCAAGATATTCTGTCAGACCTCACCTCTTTACTCGTGATCAAAGAATTTACCTTGTAGAAGCGGTGCTCAAGGAACATGTTGGCCACGTCCTTGGAGCTCTTGTTGGAGAACGTGTATTCCTTCTCATAGACACGGTAGCGTGTGAGAGTAAGAACACCCTGGCTGAACGAGACTTTGTGAACGTTGCGCAGTGAGTTGCTGCTCTTGGAGGAAACTGAGATATTCATCTCCACACCGAAAGGAATAAACTGCAGGAAATTAGACATGTCAGTAAGATATTACCGCGGTTACGGATGGTTGCAACCTACCTTTTCATCGCCCTTACGAGTAGTCTCGAGCATAGCCTCTCCGATGCATGTCTCCTCATCGAAGATGGACATAGGACCGCCATCTAAGGCCACATCGAAGTTGTTCTTGAAACGCACCACCATTAGAGGATTATTGGCATTAACACCTAGATCCGATAGGCAATGAGCTCCGTGATGAATGTAAAGCCAGAGAAGTAAATGTATGTACCTTCGTTGTAAAGGGAGGATGAAATAGCAGAGCATTCTGCCGAAAGGAAAGGCACAAGGGCCGACTGACCTCTCTTTACCGTGACAGGTTTATCGATACTGTACGAGAAAACGTCCACCGGCTTGATCTATGTTTGATGAGTGGTAAATGAGCACAAGCCGGCACTATAATGAGCGAGAACGTTTACCTTTCGGACAGTGTCGGAGCGCATGGTGGGCTTAGGCGGCACAGCGATGGAAGAATAGGACGGCCGTGGGGGTTCTACGATCTTTGTAGAGTTGGAAGATGATACCTACATCACCCAGATGGTCGGTTACCGTGGTAAAAGGTCAAGCTCAAAACTACACATGGTCGTACCTGTCCTATTTGAGGCTCGGAGGTCGAGAGAGAAGACAGAATAGCGGGCGCATCCTTCAGAAGAGACTCAGAGTGATAAGGCAGCACATCGGCCAGCTTGGGTGGCTTTTGAGGGGCATCTTCGTTCACCTAAGATTGAGCAGAGTGAATTCACGAACCCGGTTTGGAACTTAGGTCGTTAAGTATACCTTCAGGACTGGACGCTGGCGGAAACGAGGCGAATAGAGGTCATGTGTGAAGGCATTTGGTTTACCACTAACCAGAGTCACGGTAACTCCATTCCTATCGTGCCCAGATGATTCAGCATGTGCACAAGCTGTATCATTAGCTGCTGGGTGAATGTACCAATCTTCATCCTGAGTGTTATCTATCAGAGCCCATCCTTGCAGATAGCACTTGTCGGGCGTCAGCAGCAAACGGTAGGAGGTCTTCCACACTGGGGCCTCAATCACGTAGGAGGCCACAAGAGTTCGCTCTCCCTCACCCTTGGCGAAGACAGTCAGCTTTTTAAGATCCTTCTTCTTTGCGTTGATTAGAACGTCCAGCAAATGCTGAAGGTCATGCCTCAGAGTGGTGTCCTTGAATACTGTATGCAAGATTGTGAGTTGTAAGCAGACGAAACGACAATCCTTACACCATTCATACCAAAGCTTTCAAGTTCGAGCACCGGGAATGCCCTGATGGAATCATCCTCCATCAGCAGATTGATGACTTCCTTGGATATAACCTTCTCTTCCTTGCTCTCAGAAGTACTTTCCACGACCTCCACGGTCTCCAAGCCGAGCACCGTGCCTTCGACCGCATCTCCTTCAAACAAGGTAAGGGCAACCTCGGCACCGATAGCCTACTCAATGATCATACGGATTAGCTACATCCACTTCAAGATAATTAAGATCACATTGCACGTGCCTGCCGTAGGAGCTCTGTGAGTGAGTTCTCAGGGTTCGTGAGATGCAGTGACAATTGTTCAAGCTGTTTTTCGATCGGCGTCTAGAGGGCAGAACGTAAGACACGTGCGACCCATCACCCGCTAGATAGAAGAGCTGCTTCGCCCATACCTTGGCCTGATAGGAGACCGAGGCGATGGTGCCGCCACCGATATCCACGGCAGTCAGCGACTTGAGGACGTCATTCATCTCGCTGGTCTTGAAGTAGAGGTCCACATCCACGTCTCCCGCTACCTTCTTCTGCCTGTTTTCATATTGATTAAAATAATAATTTTAATCAATATTAAATTAAAGTAATAATTATTTATTTCACAAATAGCACTGAACAAAAGGAAAGACTAAGGCGAGCATACCTCTCAAAGTAGCCCACACCATGCTTGAAGAGCACAATCTTGCGAATAGGAAACATGATGTGTTATGATGGAAATTAGTTGTGTTGAGATTTTTCGAGTGGTCAGAGATTATGGTTCTTGCTTAAAGACCAGCTCTTTTAAAGTGGAGGAGACTTCCTTCTTCAGGGAGTTGAGTGGTCAGTGTAAGGCTGAGGTTCAGTGCAGAGCGTCCGATCAGAGAAACCGACACCACTGACTTAGTGGTCAAACGGCTTGGTTTCATCTGTAGACATTTGGGACGCGTAGACCGGTAACGCGCTTGATTGTGTAGAGTGCTTGTCGCCAGCGTGTCCCAAATCCCTGCCTTGCATTTCACTGCAGCCCTAACTTGTGGTGAAGCCTCTTCTCCCTGAACTCACACCACTCTACTCGCGTGTAGCGCATCTGACCAGACCTTCCACATAAAAGGCACTACACCTTTACATTCACGTTCATTCCTTACGCACTACTCGCCACCACCCTCTACACGCGTGTAGAGAGATCAAACTAGAAGAAGAGCACCACATTAGGAACACCGAGTTCACTTTGGAAGATGGAACAGCCCAAGGAACGCAAGAAGGAGGGCAGCACTTCGGCTGCGCCCGAGGAGGCGCCCCTCTTCCCCGTCAAGAAGGTCGTTCTCTCCAAGACCGGCATTGGTTACTTTGAGCGGTACCCCTTTTATTTTTTCTATTTTAACTTTTTTATTATTTTTTACTTTTTACTTTACCTTTATCAAAAAAGAACACTTTAACGTTTTTTCTTTTGTATTTGGCAATATGTTTTATGATATATTTGTTAATGTTTTGGAAACAGAGAGGACAACGTGAATGGGGGCAGGCCGTTTGAGTTGTTCTTCAAGAGCGGCGACATGAACGACGTGCTCAAGTCCCTCACCATGGTTGACATCTCAGGCAAAGGCGGTACGCACACTCCACCCACAAAGTATACATCGCGCACTTGGGACAGGTGATGTGCACCATACATACTACATTCCCACACTCAGCGCAGATCACATATGTATGCATTCTTATCGTGTAAAAACATCGTTGTGTGCTCTCTATCATGCGTGATGGCGGGAATGATATGTATACCCAGACACGAGTGTGAAAGTGGGTGGGGAGTTCAGCTTTGCGAAGGGCAAGAGCACTGCCTCGCAATCAGACATTTCCACTATCGCCACTAAGCCCAGTAGCGCGCCCGCCCCTTCTTGTGCTACTTTGCTGCCCACTCACCGAGAATTCAATTCATGCAGGCCTCGTGTCGTCGATCAGCTACGAATCGACCAAGCCTTTCGACAAGCAGCTCGATGATCTCTCCATATCGCTCAATGAGAACTCATCCTTGCGCGACCTGCTGGCTCAGGTAAAGGGAACGCCGGTGCAAGTCGAGATTCAGAGAGCCTCCAAGCGCGAAGTGGTTGAGGGCACCATAATTGGTACTCCAGCCGGCAAGTCTTTCAGCACTCGCCCTGCATGCGCCCTTACTCAGCCTTCATAGGTCTGGAACGTAAAACTCTCGTGAGACCGACGAGACACAATGCCAATTTCCTTGCGCTTCTGGTTAACGGCAAAGCCGTCCAATACTTCAACATGAACTCAATTATCCGACTGAGGTTCCTTAACGAGCTTATGCAAAAGGATCTTCGACACCTCTTGAACATTCTGCTTCAGGTACCGCCTTTCTGTCAAATGTTACTCGCACACTTCTTTGCTCACTTAGAGTTGTTCAGGCCAAGAAGAAGGATCTCAAGTCAGTGACAGGTTACACTCGCGGGGCAAATGGGCAGCGAACCATCCGCGCTTCTTACATCGTAGAGGCGCCGGTCTGGAAGACTACGTATCGCCTTCTTTTCAACACTGGCAGTACGTGCATATGTGCCTTGTCTTGCATTCGACTGGCCGATTTACGTTCTTTTCTTAATTCAGAGGATGCCAAGTCGATCATAGAAGGCTGGGCTCTTGTCGACAACACTCAAAATGAAGATTGGCGTGCTGTAGAATTGTCTCTAGTGTCGGGGGCGTCCAACTCTTTCATCTACGATCTCTATAATCCTCGTTTTGCCGCTCGTACTGAGGTAATATGTTTTGAAGTGAAATGAGCAACAGGTCAGTCCCACTCACTCCATGCGATTCTTAGATTGAAGTGGAACAAGAGGAAACACTTGCTCCGCCGGTGCTTGAGGATGCTGTAGCACAACATGACGTATCGGCACTTTCCGAAGCAACAGCCGTCAGAGGTAGGAGGATCACGCCTTGTGGCGTTTACTGTTCGGCTGACCCGTAATTCGGCTCTTTTCACTCTCGAAGACCGGAAGGAAAAAAAGACGGTCCATAGAGCTAAGGCGGAGAAGGAGATGGCTCCGCGGAGAAGTATGGCCAGGGCAGGTAAGTACTATCTCGCTCTGTTTTTTTTTTTTCAGGCCAGCTCACTATGTTGTTCCTTCAAGCTCCCATGATGGCAATGGCTTGTCCGCCTCCTCCGCCTATGGCAGCTTGCGCTCCTGCTCCCTGCTATGATTCCTTTGCAGAATGCGAGGAGGAAGTATCCTATGGGGCACTTGCTTCGAATTCTTCATCAAATCTGCTTGAGCTCAGCGCACCCGCAGAATCGTGCGTACATCTCCTTCCAGTGCAGCTAAATTGTACGGATTGCTCATGTGAAGCTCTTATGCACAGATTCTCGAGGTCAGAGGCTTCTTCTTCCGTCGAGGTTAACTCGGAGGGTAAGAAGATGGAGATGGCGGACCTATTCCAGTATAAGATAACCAGCGCGGTAAATGTGAACCGCAATCAGTCCGCCCTTGTGCCCTTCCTGCACACTCAGTTCAACGGAGTCAAAGCCTCCGTGTTTAACAAGGTAAGGTTACTCCTCTATCCGTCCTTCCCGGAATTAAGTAATTGAATTGAATTACTATCAGAATGTGCGCGAGGAGAATCCGCTTGCGGTGATCAAGTTCAAGAATACTTTTGGCGTTCCTCTGGAATCCGGGCCGCTTTGCCTCTTCGAGGACGACGTGTATGTAGGAGAGGCCATGCTGCCGCGCGTCAAGGTCAACGAAGAAATCTATGCGGCCTATGCTGTTGATCTCAAGACCACAGTCACGATGACTGAGACTTCCGAACGTACGATGCCTCAGTTTGCACTAGAAATTATTATGTTAGTCTCACAATTTCGTTGCAGTACGTGATGTGTACAAGGTTGAGGCGGCTCCGTATGACTGGGAGAGGGGCCGCATGTATCTGAGAAGGTGGAGAGTGTACGAATTTACGTACGTGATCGATAATAAGAATGAGCAAGAGCTCGAGCATTTCTATCTCGAGGTACGCATGGCTCCTAAACAGCCTCGACTTAGACGTTTTAACGGACCGTCATGTAAACAGCATCCCAAGAAAGCCAGTGAACTGGTAGAAACAGCGGAGCCTGATGAACGCTTGGTCCACTTCTACCGTTTCAAGCTGCAGGTGGCAGCCAAACAGGTCGTCAAATTTGTAGTCAAGTACAAGCTCACTTTAACCTTATCTGTGGTAAGAACAAGCCTCTAATTTCCTTCTCCGCCTAGGGAACGTTCGGCTGAGGATGAAACCATCTACCTCACTAATGTGACGAAGAGCCAAATTGAAAAGTGGTCGTCTGCGGCACGTCACGCTAACTCAAGCTTACGCCCCTGCACAAGGTGAATACTGACAGAGGAACTACAGGGCTACCTCCCTGCGGATGTGAAGAAGACACTTGAGCGCATCGTCAAAAGGTCGAACAAAATCGCAGATCTCGACAAAAAGCGTAGGAGGGTCCAGAACCACCTCAGCACTGTCACCTCCGACATCTCACGCATTGATAGCTGCCTTGGATCTCTTGCTCAATCCAAGAGCAGCCTCCACACGTACGCCCTCTTGAGGAAAGCAGCACCAATGTCATGACAACTCACCTTGTACTACAGTGAACAGGCTAAGTTCAGGGATTTCTTCACTAAGGAGCTCAACACCCTGAAGAGCGAGCAAACCAAGGTGACAAAAGAAGAGAAGGAATGCTCAGACGCAATCAGCAAGCACGAGAAGAAGAAGAACGATCTTGTGAACAGCGTCCGTTTCAGCAAGACTATTGAAGCGAAGTAGAGCGCCTGCCGTCAGTTCGCCGCTGCTACCTGTACAACTCCTCAGCATGGATCATCACTTTCGTGTTTACCTTGACCGAAATATAGACACCTCTTCACGAAAAGAGAAGTGCCACATCTTAAAGAACGGAAGAGGCAGGGGCGAGGAAGTGGAGGGGCAAGGGGGAGTGTCGGCGACCAGTGGCAGGCGACAGTGTGAGCCAGGACAGGCGGTGGTAATCGCGTCCAACTTCCCGCGCGACTGCATCCGGTGGAGAACGGACAGGTTGCTCCCCGCTTCTTTGGATATCCGTGAGGCTCATGAGAGAGATCTGCTCCAATGAATTGTTGTGTTCTCGGGGTCAGTACGGCCACATAGAAGGCCCATGTGGTCACGTACGATGAGAGTGGATGTAGAAGGAGGCCATCGTATGTGGAATTGAGTTAGGGACGGATTCAGCAGGGCTACAGTAGCCAGAGCAGGCTGCGCAGCATCGCCTGCGGACACGGGAACCGGTGGTGGTGAAGGTAACAGGAACTGTGGTGGGCAACATAATATCAGAACAGAGCAGCTCATCCATATAATCTCTGCTTACCGAAGCGCCAAGGTTGAGAGATGAAGTGCTACGCCAGGCGTTGAAAAGTTCCACTTCGAGACTGCGGTGCGCTAGCAGCTGATTGTTCTCGGCCTCGCCATCGCCGGAAGAGGTGGAGAGGTCAGGGGAAATGTCGCCATTGAGCGCCGGAAGTAGTTGGAGATGTGAATGCGGGGTCACTTGTACAACTGCCACTGATACAACTCGTGCACGTCCCGCTCGTGCTCCTCCTGTTCGCCACGCTGCCACGAGGCCTTCCCATTCTGTGTTTCATGAGGTTAATTAGTCTAGTGGAAAAAGGTAGGTAGTCATGAAAAGCTCTACCCTTGATCTCGGCAGCGGAGAGGGTCCCTAGTTTACCAATAACGACGCGCCAACTTGTAGACACTCGCGCACTGTTTTAACAAAGAACGTCAAGGGAATGTACAGGCAAGGGCATGGCATAAGCACGTACATGGCCAGCAAGGCGCACTGCCACAGCTGGGCCAGAGCGTGAGTGGAATCCAAGTAAAGCGATTGGCGCAATTCTCCTCGTGAATCCGTCAGGGTAGCAACCACGACTATCTAGAAGTGGATCGATAGTGAGTTGATATCGGTCAATGAGCTACCTAGGGACTGCAAACCTGCGGAGTAGATTTCGAGGAGTAGGCAACGTGAAGGACAAAGGGAGCAGGAGCTTCGGGATCGGGACTGGATAGAACAAAAATGGGCTCGTATAGCTTTTCACTCTGCAAAGAAGAAACTTTGTTATACAGGATCATGATGTGAGAGGGAAATAGATAGATACCGAATGGGATGAAGACATCCGTCGGCACTTCGAAAAAACTGAAAAGGCAATCTCCCTCAGGTCCAATCCCGTCCTGTCACACGAAAAATACACCTAAGCTGGCGACCTCTAAAATACAAAGGGCCAATGTGCGGTACCAAGGTTCAAGTAGCAAAGACGAAGGAAGGATCTGAAAGGTAATGTTGAGATGAGGTAGATCTTTGGTGGCACGCAGTATTGGCACCACACTGCGCAGCAGATCTAGCAGGGTTGTATTCTTATCTGGAGGAGTCAATGGACCGGGATCTACTATGTAGACCACTACCGAGCCCTCACCATACCTATAAGGTTATTGAGTATCTTGCACCCATTCTTCAAAAACGGTTATACGGTGCTTACCAGCGACCTGAAGTACGCCACTGAAGGGCAATATCCTGTGCGAGGTTCTTGGCTGTCCGCCTGTAGGCACGCGATGCAACTTCCAACCCGCTCAGCTCCACCCTAACAGTTACGAGGGTTAGTTCTTAAACAGAGCTGAAACAGTCCTGGCAGGCTGTACCAACGAACAGGGTCATCTGAAGCAGGCTCGTGGGAACCAAGGTTAGCCGTCTGATAAGCGGCCGTGAGATCTCGTAAGAAGGCTGGGAGGGCTCGGTTCATCAACTGGTCGCTTGGGGACATAACATAAAAAGAGATATTTTTCCTACACACACAACATTAGTTCTCAAGGGCAAAAGTTCCACGTTCATTTCATCCGTACTTTTGGGAGTAGGGTTCAAGAAGGGCTTTTTCCCACAGCCGAACCGCGGTGGGTGGGACGCTGAGCCACTCGTCGCGATACCCTACAACCATCAATGGTACCGCTAGCTCCTCCATCTCCGATTCTATTTGTGAGTGATGTCAGATTTGTGTTCCGATCGGAAGTTTTAGGGGCTCTTAGTACGGTTCCACTGAGCGAGAGTGAGAGGCCCAACAACGTTCATTCGGTCATCCCCATGCTCTCCTTGTGTTGTAGTTTCGTCGTTTAGAGTAAGGGCCTGACCGATAGCCGCGAGCGCATGCATAAGAATGCCATCAATCGAGCTGGGTTGGTATCTCTCTGCAGTTTGCTTGTCCCTTACGAGGATCTTATCTTGAGTCAGGTAGAGTTGCTGCTGTATGGTCAATGCAAATAATGGATCTGTGGTCCGACCGCTGCTGTAACAATCCAGTGGCCATGCTGAGAGCTGTGAGGCTAAGGTCTTCGATATTTGTTGCTGATTATCTTGAGCATGCTTGTCGAGTGCGGACGTCGCTAAGTTAAAGGGGCTTATCCCTAACAGCAAAACGTCGAACGTCGAACCACACTGTGTGGATAGGAAGAACATGAACTCAACGCTGTGCGGAAGACGTGACAATCTAGGAAGCAAACCTGGTTCATAACGATCTCCCGAACTATAAGAGCATCAAGTTCTTCATTGATATCGTCCTCCACATCCTCGATTGTCTGCATTTTAACTTCAGGTTCGTCCACCTCACTTACGGACATTGAGCTCGGGCTGACAGATAGGCTGTTTGCAGTCTGCTTCCGGGAAGAGGTGAGTTGTTGCTGTTCTCGGAAACAATACAATCGCACCTTAGGAGAGAGTAGATCGTCAAGTTCTATTCGTATCAGAGGAGTAGCAGTCGCGCTGACTGATCCGGTTGCAGTAGCGTTATATGAAATTGCCGACGTAGATGTCAAAGCTGCATGCTTGGACTCTGATTGGCGCTTCCACCATCGAAAGCTAAGTGGGGGTGCAGGCGAGGGAGAATTAATGCTCGGTGCGGGCGATGGTGGCATAGCAGGACGATAGGAGTAGCGCCCATGAGGAGGCGTTGGTGGCAACGGGAGCGGAGAATAGCCAGTTGGCCACACATGTAAGAGCAACTGTTCCCCGGTCTGCTATAAAATATAATGGTCACTGGAATCAAACTATGAAACGATGATTAGGTACCTTATCCGTTGCGGGTTGGGAGGCGGATGATTCTACTTCCGATGACAGAGTACTGCCGACATCACTGCTATCTGACCCCGAGAGTAATATTGGCTCAGTCACTGGCGAAAGCACCGTTCCCGCACCACTTAGCGGAATCGGCTCGAATGGTGCTTCTGTTTCTAGTAAAACCGCTGGAGTAGCGCCTTTTGGCGTGCTCTCCATCTCAACTGAGCCGAAGGGCGAGGGTAGTGCCACTGGAGGCCCAACTATGGGTTGTGGGGTTTCTTCAGGTTGCTCCTGTTTAATTACTGGTTCAGAGGGAGCTGTTGCTGTCGTTGTAGCAGTTGCCGATGCATCCTATTATTCAAATTACGATCAGTCTTACCTACCCCGCGTAAGTAAGGGCAGGCTTACCTCAGTGGAGAGCGAACGGATAAGAGACTCGAAGTCGATGTCGATGTCATTAGGATCATCGTTGAGAAGGTACCACGCGTCATCCTCATCTTTGGCTGCTTTTGCAGCTGGGGGCTTCGGTGCGGGAGGAGGTACGCTCATGCCAGCTCCGATAGGAGAGATGGTCATGTCAACTTCTGGCTTGGTGCCTGCGGAGATGTCGACCGGCACAGCGACTGGCGATACGGCAAGTAGATTAGCCGTTTGCGGTGAGATGGGCCCCGAAGGAGGCGTAAATGATGTCACTACAGAGGGAGAAGGCTCCTGCTATGACCAATAGGGTGAGATGCTGACTGAAGCGAGACCCAAATCTAACACCATACCTGGCGTGTTCGCTTTGCAGACCGGGTATCACCGGAGACAGAATCCAAGAACGGCGATAACACATTGCCGTCACCTAGCCGCCGTTTGCCACTGCGGCTATCGAATGCATCTAGCCCAGTACCTGTGGACGCATCCGTCGTGTCCAGCACACTCGCTGGAGAGGTTGAGGAGCTGCTCATAGGAGGACGTGGCGTTTTCCACTCCTCCCTGATTCAGGTATTAGTGCTTCTTCTTCACAACAGCATATTAGTTCTCGATGCGTACTCATCAGAGGATGCAGCATTAAATCCGAGCTGATCAATCAAAACTTGAGATAAGACCTCCGATGGAGAAAGGCCGTGTGAAGAGGACGCAATCGGTGTCTCCCGCTCTGATGGCCGAATGTTAGATCTCTTTGCTTCATCTTGTGAATTTGATGAGGTCGAAATGGTAGGGACATCATTCTGCCTTATTTTGGTATCTGGGTGGACACCAAATGTCAAGAGTTGAACATCAGTACATGGATGAGGACGGCCTACCTTCCGCCCTGGCTGAACTAAGATGAGAGGACGAGGTAAACGCTGAGCGAGGAGCAGCAGTGCAGTAGAATCCTAGTCGATCACCGTATACGAAAACATCTAAGCGGCACACTATTGCAAGACCTGCACCGGTGCCGTCTCGTTTCGTAGGTAGAAAGGATGGACATAAGAATCCATCCTCTGATCTAACAAATCCCTTTTCCTCCAGGCGCCTGCAGCAAGTGAATGAGCGGAGCAGCGCATCAGAAAGCATCAGTGGCATCCAGGTACCATTCCAATAGTCGTTGCAAAGCAACCGCAAGCCGTTCTGTCACATGATCGCCGTTGACACCGCACCACAATCCGCGCTCCTCCTCTTTAAGTTTTAACATTTAAGTGACGTGCGTGATGTGTGAGTAATCCTTCTGAGTGTACATTCAGCGATGCCATCACGGAGGAAGAGGCACCTTGCATCGAAATGAGTGAGTGCGAGGAGTGAAGAAATCGGCGGAAGAGCGTCGGTGCGCCAAAGGCCCACAATCGTCGCTCCTTGCTCGTGTCTGCTGCCATTAGCTCCTCTTCTTCAGCCGATGTATCGGCATCCGCGCCAGCAGTGGACGGATCGAGAGCCGAGGGAAAGCCAGCAGCGAGTAGCGCACTCGCTGCCGCGTCGAGCGACTCGAACGGACCAACCCATCGTCGCCATTCCAGCTCTCGCCGCTCACCGCTGCGCTCCTGCAGCCCCTCCTACCCAAAATATATTTTAAGAAATTATCTTACTCAAATCAATTATTTATTTATGTACGGGTTCCAATTTTATTTTTAAAAAACATTAAAGTAAAAAATGTAAAAAAAAGAGGATGGGTGCGGACCACGAGGTAAACGTTGGTGAGGACGGGCATGACTGGTGATTAACACCCCCCCCTTGCTGGGCGCACTCCCGGTACTGGACCGCACAATTGGTACTAATCCGAGAGGCAGATGGAGAGAAGTGAAATGTGCCGCAGCCGGGGAGGTAAGGTCCAGCGGATCTGTGTGTCTTTTTTACAATTATTTATTTTTTCATTTTACTTTTCTTTAAATTTTTCTTTTCCTGTCGACAACAATTACACCTACGGAGGTGGCCATCATGATGGATCATCAGCGGTAGTGGATGGTGTACTCGGGGTAGGCTTGGTGGTTGTCAAACACTGTACAAGTGAATGTGAGACAGTTGAAAGGAGGCGAGAAGAAGAGGGGTATACAACGTAGGGATGAACGTACCAACATACATTCCGTTACCACCGTGCACCTGCCCCACTGAGTCGTGCAATCCACCGCCAGACTTCTCCGGAGGTCGCCTCATGCCGGACTGCGGGGCCGGAGAGACTCGTTATTCATCGCCGCATTTATGTCATGCCAATAAGATGGAGTCAGATCATGTACCTGACCATGGCCGACTGATCCGAGAGTTACGCGACAGTACAGCATCTTCTTGGTGTGACCTCCCGTGACGTAGCCAGTGGATGTAGAAGAATGGGTGGCGAAGTAGACTCCTGCTCCAATGGCTCCTCCCATGTTGGCAACACGGTGATCAAAGCCGTCCTTGACTAAAGTAGAGAGGGTAAGCATATACTTTAGGGGGCAGCAAATCATGGCGTTTAAGTACGGATGATATCGTAGGCGTTCGCACGCGAGCCGTGGAATAGGTATTTTTCGTTGGGGTCTTTCTTGTTCTTCAAAGCGACTTGCTGGCGTCTGAGGTAATAGAACGTCCACAACGATTTATTCTGGTTCCTCTCAATCCTCGTAATGGCAGCACCTATGCCTGGGTATGACACACCATTGAGTTAGCTGTTTTTGAAAATAAACGGTGACACGCAACATTCACTTACGCGGACGTACCTCCGAGAGTGTTTATGAAATGGTTCGCAATTTCGTTCCATTCTTCGCTCCCTTTCTTCACATCAAAGGTTGTGAAATCAGCTTTCTGATCCTGCCACTGAACATCAATAATTAGCGTTATGCTGCGACTCTGTTTTTTGTAGCGGAGGCTTACCCGTTCGGGATATTCCACTCCGGTAAGCACCACACTCACGTGAGGATCGCCGACTTCAGGAGCGAGTTTAACCTCAGCTTCTGCCTTGAGTCTCTCCAGCTCGCGCATTAGCTCCTCACGTTCCCGCAAGGCTCGTGCTGTTCACATGGACATGAAAGTTAGGCCATCATGACCACAATCCCTCCACAAACAATGATGAATTAATTGTTTACCTAGCTCTTCATCGCTCTCGGCCTTGGCTTGCGTACGAATCAGCGACAGTGTGTCCTCCCATTCCTTTCGCTTCTTACGTTCGCGTTCCTCTTCCTCCTCCTTTCGCCAAAGCTCTTCGGCTATCCTGCGGTCCTCCTCTTCCCGCCTGCGTTCTTCCTCTTCGAGCTGCCGCGCCAGCTGTGAGTCGGACAGGGCCCTTGTGGTGGTGTTGTTGGTGGGCACATCGGGTCCTGCACAACAACACCGCGAGTGTCAGTGTCTCTCGAACGAGCAACATTCATGTGACAATGGACCGATCATCTTACCCTGATCAAGAGGCCGCTTGAGCGGGCTCGAAGGAGTAGGCACGGGCGGCTTCGTTTGGGTGGCAGCGGCCTGCTGTTTCTGCTTCTCCTCTTCAACCTGCTGCTCCAGCATCCGGGCGAGCCGCATGTCCTCCTCTTCCTGCCTTCGCCTCTCCTCCCAATACCGCAGCGCCTCGGCCTGCAGGCGAGCCAGCTCGGCCTCCGCGTCATCAACGCCTTCCATCGGTGCTGCAGCTCCTCCCGCCTTCTCGCCTGCCGTCGTCTCTTCCCCATGCTCCATCGCCACCAAGGGCGTGGTGGTGGTGTTGGCGTGGTCGTCAGTGGGCTGAAGTGGCGTGGGCAGACCTCGGGCGTCGCCTGTCGTCGAGGTGTCCCAGGACCAGTCCATGGCCGGCGGCGCAGAGGCGTTGGTGGTCGTCGGGTGTGAAGAGGACTTCTCGCTTGCCCCGAAATCGAGTAGCAGGGGACTACCGTCCCCCTCCCTCTGTGGCGGACGATCGGTGGTACGAGGGGCGTAGGGGGTGGTGCTCACGTCCATCGCGGTGGCCGTGGAGGTCGTTGTTGTGGTGGACGAGGAGGGCGGGCTGGTGGCGGCCACGTCCCCTTCGAGGCACCTGTTAACGTGGGCGGTGATCTCAGTTGGTGGAAAGGATGCCTGACAGATGGGGCACTCCATAGTGATCTCCTGTAAGTCTTCTTGTGTGTACAAGATTTTATCACGCTTCTGCCAACACAACGATATTTACAGAGTTGGGTTCGGTGAAAGCAAAGATAAAGCGAAATTGCTTTTCAAAGGCAAACGAAAAGATTTTGAAATTTTGAAATAATTTGGTGTTTGCGGAACAACACACGATCACGCCAATGGTGGGCTTGGCCGGTTCAAACGCTTAAGTGGTGGAGCAACAGCAACTCCGCAGCACGACGAGAACCAGCCAGAGTGTACCACACACGGCAGCTTGCGCACACCTGGTGAATCACGTCCGTGGTGGTTGGTGGGAGTGGTTGTCTTATAAGCTGGTTCCTTGATATGGCTCGACACGTTTGTTGTCCATTCCTTTCATCCTTTCATCCCACACTGGTCTAGACACTTCACTACACTGCCCGCCATGTGCTGCACTTGGTGCTGCAGCTGTGCGATAGCGCTCTACGACCTCCTGTACTTCCTCTGTATTCTTATCCTCTGGCCGTTCACGCTCTTGGTCGCGCTCGTCGGCTGTATCGTGTGGGCCGTCCTGTGGCCGTTCGATTCCTGCTGTTCCAGCACGCGAAAGAAGGTCAAGAAGAAGATGATCAAGCTCCCCAAGAAGTGGGGCAAGAAGGTCAAGAAGAGGGGAAAGCGGTCCCGCGACAGCTCGCGCCGGAGCGTCTCCCCCGTTTGACGACCTCGAGAGGACGGAGCTCTTCCACGTGCTGCTTGCTACGCTGTGATATTTATTTATTTATTGGTAATCTCATATCTGAGATGCCTGTCGTGCTCAAAATACCATGAAAATTCCCATATATTTCAAGTTTGAATTTTTCACAATTTCTTTTGTTTAGCTCTTCCCATTTCCCCCTTCCGTAGCTTCACTGGTCATATGGCGGGTCGTGGTGCAGCATCACGGTGGTGATATTCTACACGACTACGAGCACACACACACGCCTCAGGCAGGCATATTGGAAGATGAGGACGCTTCGAACGGGGGACTGCCTCCGAGTCGGCGCCACATCTCCGGTGCTGTTGCTCTTCATGGTGGCTCTACACGGTGCCGCCATCTTGCTCTTCCTCAACGGATTTTTCCTCACACGGTTCGAGATTCAAACGCGCAGCCAGTGCGCAAGTCCTCCAACGATTCGTGTAGAACCACCGATTCGTGAAAATCAAACTGGCACATACAGCGCGCCATCTTCGGAGATGGAAGAGAACGCAGGGACGAGCACATCAACTCAGGCGCGGCCATCCCACGAACGTTCGTGTTGGATGCCACGTCGCTTCAGGCGCGCGCTGGTGGTCATCGTTGACGCGTTGCGTTTCGACTTCACCCTCTACGCGCCGCCTACTTCGACTCCGCCAAAGGACAAGGAGCGGGAAGAGCGTCGAGCGCGCGGAGAGACAGCCGAAGGTGAGCAGCACGCTGTCGAGGAAGAAGTGGATGTGGACTACTACGTCAACAATCTGCCAGTCATCAACGAACTGCTACTTGCCAATGCAAGCAACACACTACTCTTCCGCTTCGTGGCAGATGCACCAACAACCACCTTGCAGCGGCTGAAGGCTCTCAACACAGGCGGCATCCCTACGTTTCTCGAGGCCAAGAACAACTTTGATTCCTCCGAGCTCAGCGAAGACAACCTCATCCTACAGATGCGACAATGGACGAGGCGTAGTATTCATGGGCGACGACACTTGGGCCAAGCTCTTTCCGCCACACAAACGCTACTTTAGCCATGGATGCTACCCGTTCCCGTCCTTCAACGTGAAGGTACCACTATCGTGCATTTTGCTTCAACTTGCAGCAGGTCGAACTAGATTGTAACACCCGTGATAGGATCTTCATACCGTGGACGATGGCATCATGCAACACCTCTTCCCTGAGATGCGCCGTCAGCCGCAGCGTACCGTCGCCTTTTGTTTCATTCTTCTTCATACTGGTCTAATGCGTGATCTGTGCCTCTATAGCGGGTGAACACGGGTGGGAGGTGATTGTAGCTCATTTTCTTGGAGTAGATCATGCCGGACACCGATTCGGACCTTCTCATCCCCAGATGCGACAGAAGCTACGTCAGATGAATGGCATACTAAAAGAAGTACCTACTTCGCTCAGCAACAATTGCGCCATCTGCGCTTTTTTTCTAAATGGCTTATTGCAGATTGTAGATGCAATGGAGGAAGACACTATTTTATTTGTAATGGGCGATCACGGCATGACCGCTGACGGTAATCACGGCGGCCACACCGAAAGGTAATGCAATCAACCAAGAATTCGGTAATGCTTCTTTCTTATGATTGCTTAATGCAGTGAAGTTACGGCGGCACTGTTTGTCTATAGTCCTTCTCCTGCATTTAACAAGTGGGGTAAGCTCAATTTGGAGGAGGATCTCGAGGAGAAATTCGCCCGCAGCGAAATCAATCAGGACCTAAAGGAAACATTAGAGTCACTCAGCACGAGAAGACCGACAGCCGGCGACATAAACGAATCCAACTCCGCTGCGAAAACTGTGCTGACAAAGGAGCACTTCCGGCAGGTATCCCAGATAGATATAGTGCCCACGATTGCTCTGCTCCTTGGCGTGCCTATCCCGTTCGGCAATCTAGGGGGCATCATTCCTGAGGTATTTATGGGTACGCTTCCAAAACTGCTATTGTGAAGATTTTAGCAGCTGCACGTACGATGCCTGTGCTGACTTGTGTTTATCAGGGATATCTCCACCAGCGTACTGGAGTTTTGAGAAAGGCGGTCTTGAAGAACACTTTCGGGTCAAGGGACGCGATGGTACGGAATCGTCACCGTCAGGCCTCTTCTTCGAATATCTCGAAAGAAAGTGGGGTGTTGGATACTACGCAACGAGCAATCACGAACCTTTCGGAAGCTTGCGCGACTGGCTGCACTCTTTCGAAAGGCTCAATGCCGCGATGGAACTCAATTCTATGCAAATCGACGCCTACCTCACAGCCTACGCTGCCGTTTCGCCTTCCTTCCCTCTTCACGAGATTTCTGACCTTCGCCAACATTTGGCCAAGGCCAGTGCTTTGCTATCTTCGGCGAGCGCTCTTTCGAATGAAACGGACAGAAAGGGAATGGAGGAAATAATACGACAGCACTACCAAGCATTCAAGCATCACCACACCTTCCAAAAAGAAGTGGTCGATATATGCCGAAGGCTGTGGGCCACCTTCGACGTCACCTCTATGGCTTGGGGACTGATCCTCCTCTTTGCTTCTATCTGCGCTCTCATTTCCATCATCTTCGCCTCTTCTTCATCTTTCGATCTTTCATCCTCCCTCAAGAGCGGCGCGCTGGGTGGGCTATGCCTTCTCTGCTACTCTGCCATCACCACTTCTTCTATCGACATCCCAACTTCAGTGGGTGTTACACTCATTTGTTCCGTGCTCGGTTTCCTCTACAACACGCTCACCTCTTCTCTCTCGCCGTACTCACTATGGCGAGCTCTCCCATCTCCGAAGTCACTCCTTTCGTCGATTGGAACGTTTTCGCTGTTTGGCCTTCATGGGATAGGCTTATTCAGCAACTCGTTTATAGAAGCTGAGCACGCAGTCATCTCCTTCCTACTCAGCTCTTCTCTTCTCATATACCTCGCTATCGCATACAACGCGGCATTATCAAATCCATGTGACTGGAATGGCGCAAAGCGGAGATCGAGGACAAAGCGACTTCTGGACTTGGCGGAACAATTCCAGGACGTGTTCAAATTGGTGATCTTGCTGATAGTCATGCGCTTCTGCCCCTCAATCGCTGGGCGCCATGAGTCCATCGACAGCGAGATAGTGGAGGAAGATGCCTTCCCGACACCGATCTTCGTACGTACTATTCGTGATTCATCCCAAAGCGTATGTCTGATCATTTTCTCTCCGCAATTCAGGAACCAACTGAGGCGTGGCAGGCTCGTGGCACAGCTTCACCGCAGAGCAGTGACTTAGCGTGGCAAGTGCTTCGATTCTTCTTTTCGCCCCAATTCTTATTCGACACTCTCTTCCCGCTCTTTCTCGTCCTCGTCACGTACTGTTTTTCATTGCGCAGTTTCTTCTCGCCGAGCACTTTGCGCTCCTCTGGAACGCCGCTACGCCGCAATCCATCGTCATCATACGGAATCCTTCTTCTCTTAGGACTTCATATTGCCTCGCTTTTGAGCTCTGCCGTGTACTGGACTTTCCAACGCCTCGCTCTTCTCGACTACTTTCCGTACTTGTGGAAGATCATATTTCCGCGCATCGTATACGCTTCCTCCATGGTATCTCTCATATTCCTGATATTGGTTCTCTGGCAACGCCGAAGACAAAGCTTCATCCAGGTACGTCCTCTGTCTGATTTATATAGATACTTAAAGAATCCTTACGTCGAAACTAAGCAGAGTGAGCTGCAGTTACAAGGCGCTTACATGTTGCTCGCCATCATCTTGTGCGTCCCGGTCCTTCTCGTATTCGGACCCAATTCGTGCTGGACCTTTGCCTCCTTCCTCTGCGCGCCCCTCCTCTTCGTGGATGTTCACGCTCGTCTTTTTCGTATCCCAACTTCTGGGAAGATCAGAGACAACAAGACAACACCAATCCCACACCAAGTCACTGATCAGAATGCGGACGAGACGGCGCCAGGGCGAAGTGATTCCATGCGATTACGAAAACCTACTAGGGGAACCGAACAAGACCACCAGAAGGAGTTACAAGTTGACGTTGGCGCTCCAACAAGCACCGAGAAGATACGGAAGGGGTTCACTTTCGATGCGTCAGGAGTAATCATATGGGTTTTCTTCGCTATCCTCCTCTTCTACAAGTCTGGACACCTGTGCGACTTCTCCTCGCTTCAGTTCGAGAGCCCTTTCATAGGTAATTCAAGGCCTCCTGTGACATCAAATTGTGCTGAGAATCACAATTTTTTGTTAGGGTTCGAGGAGATGAACATGGTGGTGGGCGGAGTGTTGATGGTGCTCAATACGTTCGGATGCTACTTCCTCTTCGTGCCCCTCCTCCCTCTGCTTCTCTTCTGGTCCATTGAGGAGAGTCATACCACCAAATGGGTACTCAATCGACGCGAGATTCATCGAGGCACAATGAAGGCCGTGTTGCTGTTCATGTTGGCCTTCGCGCTGAAGCTCTTCCTCACGACTCTATTCGTCTTCCTCGTACGGCGGCACCTGATGGTGTGGAAGGTGTTTGCCCCCAAGTACGTCTTCGATGCCTCAGCAACCGCCATCGTGGATCTGCTACTGGTGCTCCTCTACGCGTTCACTTACTTCCTTCTTTGAGTCTCAATCCCACGTGCACATATCCCAAGCTAAGTTATTTGTTTATATGCAGTGTTTAACTGCTCATACAAGTTTAAATGACTAAATGCGACAAGTTCCTTGTGCGCCTAAACGTAAAGGACCTTGAAGATGCTGCAGTTGGGATCGGTGATCGTGGTGGGACAGAAGCTTGGGAGCTTCCATATGGAGTCCGGAGCGTAGGTCATGTCTTGCGTCCACACGCCGAAAGCGTGCACCAGGCCTCCAAAGCCCAGCGCACAAGGCCTGCCAGTGCCGACTTGAGTCGACCAACTGAAATCCGCAACTCCAGGCACGACCTTGCGCCAGAGCTCACACCTCACCCCGTTCACGACTGTCAAGCCCTCGTACTTGGCTCCAACAAGCCAGTTGGGGCGGGGCGGTGTTACCCTGCAGGTAAAGTGGCCCAGATGAGCTCTTTGTTGACAGAATCAAAGCCATTTCGTACCCGCTCTGCGTGGGGTCTATGCAACAGCTTCGGTTCTGGTAGTCGACCGCCCATACTGTGGTGTTGATGTGAAGGATTGCTCCTCCTGCAGCAGTGTTCATGTTCACGATCCGGGCGAAGAAACGACGATGGGGCCAGTCATAGTATGACGCCGAAGTTCGCAAGGCAGAGTGAGGCTCGTCCGATGCAATGGAGGTCGTTCCGGCCCACCGCTCCGGCCACTCGGGAGGCTGTTGAGAGACAGCTGCCTGCGCCAAGAACAGAAAGGCTATGCAGAGTAAGTGCGCTTGCATTGTGGGTCAGTGATTATGCACATGCTAGCTCCTTGTGCTCGAGGTTTGTGCGTACGGCCGGAACAGTTGTTGACTTATTACAAAAAATCACTGAAGGAGGATATCCTCCTGACGGAAAACTGGTTGGCTAGCGCAAGTGACCGCGCCAGCGCAAGATTGGTCCGTTAACAAAGCCAATCTATTGATTCAGGAATTGAACTTTTCATGTTTGCAATCACTGACAAGGAATGACTTTGTAGGGATTGAGGATCGCCTGTGGATCAAAGGTATCCTTAATGATGCGCATGTATCGTATCGCTTGCTCGGACTTAGAGTAATGTAGGCAGTCGCGTTTCATCAGGCCCAGCTGCATAAAAGTCATTAGAAGGAGTTGTACTTGAGAAGGGAAGATGTGGACAAACCCCATGCTCAGCCGATATCGAGCCACCATGGTTGGAGGTCCATTCGTATACAAAAGGTTCTATCAGGCCGTGCACTTCGCTGTCGTACTTGGGCGAAACCATGTTCAAGTGTAGGTTTGCTGGTTGCTGAATTGTGAGAGTCATTCTTCTCCGTGAAGGGGTGTGGACGTACAATCGCCAACGTGGCCGTAAGCGATGGTGAGAGCCTTATTGCCCAGTCGAGCTCGCATCTCCGCGGCGAGATCGTACATTTTGTGGATTGGAATCGATAAATCGTACTTATAGTTGAAGCCAGCCCTAACGCGGTAGAGGGAATGTTTAGCCATAACAAGGGTAATATACATGAGAGGGCTTCATATACTTGCTTCCGGCCTCAGCAAAGCTCTCCCTAATTTGCCAAAGAGCTCTGAACTGAGTGGTATCTTGCGCTACGGTGCCGTCGGTAACAAGGCCCTCGTTCATTGATCGTTCCAAAAAGCCATTCAGTTTCTACAACAAGAAATGAGCGATTCCTCTGTGCTGAACATAAGAAAAATAATACCTCAGTGTCATGCGATTCGTTGGATCCATGAGTCTCCACGAGTACATAGAAGGGACTGGGATTTGATAGGGGATCCCGTATGTGCGGCAGCTGCGCCATTTCAAGTTCCATTGACTCTCGATCCCAAAATTCGAATGCTGAAAAGGTGGAGTAAGAGAAAACACAAATGTGGTAGTAGTCCTCCAAGGGAACTATGCTGGAGTACCAGAGAGGATTTCCCCTAAGTCTTTCTTGACCTCGACAAATGCCTTCTGTACGGCTTCGAATGAAGGCACTGCTAGCACAGCTACATTTACAGACTACCACATTGATGACACGATTAAAGAAGCTATTCCAGTTATAACAGCTAATACGTTGCTCACCTTTGGTCGGGCAGGTGTAAGTAGAGAGACAGCAGTTATTACACCTAATGAGCCCTCACTGCCTATAAACAGTTGCTTGAGGTCATAGCCCGTGTTGTCTTTGCGTAGACCGTTGAGGCTGATTGAAGATTGTGAGAGTGTGCTTCAAATCACTAGAATTCCTGGCTTGTGCGTACTTATCGAGGATGGTCCCATCTGGTAGAACAACCTGAAGCCCTAGTACGTTACCGTGCAAAGATCCATATCGGAGGAAACGAACACCCCCAGCATTCGTCGCTACGTTTCCTCCGATGTGGCAACTAAAGGTGGACAGAAGCTGTTCAGCCAAATGCTGCGTAGAAGTGCCTTGCGCTTATTTGTACCTTCCCTTGGCGCCAAGGTCGAGTGGCATGGTGAAGCCCTTATCTTCAAGATACTCGTCCAGAGCCTGCAGTACGCAACCAGCCTAAACGAAGCACGGTCTCAGGCAAGGAGGGCAGCAATTTGATCAGAACCCTGAATCTACCTGACACGTAAGCACGCCCGATACAGGATCAAACGAAATCACCTTGTTCATCTTGTTCATGGACAGAATGATCTCTGCCAAAAGAAAACCATCGCAGGTGTGAGTAGGCATGCATTCTGATTAAAAACAGAGGAGACAGACCATCATGCACGGGAACCGAGCCACCCACGAGACCCGTATTGCCGCCCTGGGGCACCACAGCGAGCTTCCGCTCGTTGCAGTACTTCAGAATACGCGCCACCTCCTCCACTGTCCGTGGCAGCAGCGCCAGCCTGCCTCCGCCACATCGGACATTAATTAACTCCTATTCAAAAGCATTAAAAATTCATTCTAAATTTTTATTTAATAAAAATAAAATAAAAACAAATTAAAAAGTAAGGTGTGGTACCTGGAGTGTCCGTGGTACTTGCGCAGCCAGTCCTCGTTGAGCGGCGCCAGGGCGTCTGCATCGGTCACGACAGTGGCGTTGGGGTCGTTCACGATGCTGCGAAAGTGCTGCACGTCCTTCTCCTCCAGCGTCGCGTAGCGCGAGTCCCGCGGCGGCTTGGCCATCGATGCAAAGGACCTCCGCACCCTGGTCGTGTCCTGACCTCCATGCCGCAGGTCGTAGCAGGGCGAAGACGCTGGGGTGGTACTACTCGGGCCTACCCGACGGGTACGACGTCTCGCCGCCAAGGAACCACTGCTGCAGAGCGCATAGATGGGGGTGGTGGTGGGTGATGGGATGATGATGCTCCCCTGGCCGGCGCCGACAGTGTGGATGTGGCCTGTCCTCAGAGCGGTGCTGCTACGTAGGAAGGCCCTACCGCCACCACCGACAGAGGGGGTGCTCCTCACCACCGCTACACGCTGCCCTCCTCCCCTCATCTTCTTTCTTTTTCTCCGCTAAGAACAAAAGAAATAAAGAATTTGGTCTTCACAAAATGCTTTGAAACGTTTTCAAATATTTCCGAAACGCAAGAATTTGGGGAAGCTGCAGGGCCAGTGTATCACTAGCAGATGATGTGGTGGTGGTGGGTGGTGGCAGCAGTCGTGGTGGGTGTGGTGGGGGCCATGCGTGCGGCTCGTGTGCTGATGTTTGGTCATCCGCGCGATCCGGACGCCCGTGGTCGCTTCAGGCGTCCACCAGGCCTCAACGTCGTTATCACGGGTGCGTGGCTGTCCACTGCGATGCCTCCATGTACTAACTTCCCACGCGATGCTGCGGTTGGGGAGGGCAGGCAGTACCAAGGGCATCGGACTAGCGCTGGCCAAGGAGTTCCTCGTCCTCGGTGACAACGTACTGACCTCCCCCACCATGCAGCATGGGGCTAGCAAGCCTTGGGCTGACAATGACGTGGGGCATGCTGTGTGTTCTAGGTTGTGGTGTCCAGCAGGAAGTACGTGAGCACACATTGACGAGACTTGGATCGCTTCGTTTTGTTGCTGTGAGTTGCCATGGCATGTCCACTGATGAGTTTCCCTTCCTTCAGTACCGCCCTGGTGGACGAGGTGGTGGCCGAGCTTTCAGCAGCTCAGCCGAAGGGAAAGGTGTTTGGGTGTGTAGTTGATGTAACGAGCGGTACGCGCACCTCCATTGCCAGGCACGCGGTGAAGCCACAAGGCCTGACATACAAGTGTGGGACGATATCGCAGAGGAGTCCCTGCAACAACTGGCTGCCTTTGGTGTGGAGAAACTGGGAGGAATCGATCTCTGGATAAACAACGCGTACGAGCGTTCAGCTGATCAGCTCACTATAACGACATAGAAGACTGACGTGTGGCGTGCCTGGTAGTGGAGTGAGCCAAACAGATAAGAACCCGCTGCACAAGACTCCTGTAGATGCACTTCGCGCAGGTCATTCTGCCGCCACTTCACCATTCCATGACGATGGCTAACGAGTCGCCACCTAATGAACAGTGATGGACACCAATCTCTTGGGAACTTTGCTTGGATGTAAGGTGGCTATAGGTACTATGCTCAAGCAACCGAACAGGCCAGGTCACGTATTCAACATGGACGGTGCTGGCTCAAGCGGCATGGTATTTCGTTTTGCTTGCTTCCTTGCGTCAGTATGTTTGGGTGAGACCTCTTGTTTCAACGTACAGGCAACACCAAACTTTGCTGTGTACGGAGCCACGAAGGCAGCCTTGCCGCAACTTATGAAGTCCCTCGTCAAGGAGACCGCCGGGACTAACGTACGAGGATCAGAAGCCAAAGAAGCTGCATTCACCCAAAAGAAAGCGTCTGGTTGCTGATCATAACACTCCAGGTGGGGGTACACACGCTTTCTCCAGGAATGGTGCTCACTGATCTCCTGCTTGCTGGGAATAAGTACGTAAAACTTCCCTGGGTTCTGTGTGGGAGTTCGTGCAGGAGACTTACTGTTCACCAGGGAACCACGAGTGCTCAAGATCTTCAACATTCTTGCTGAACGGCCGCATACAGTCGCGCAGTGGCTCGTTCCTCGCATCAGGTATGTGGTGGACGTTACAATCATTCCGCACTTGCAATTAATGTCCACTTGGTTGGGATGCAGGGCTGCCACCGGCACAGGACGCTACATCAAGTACTTGACAGCGGCAGGGGCAGCATGGCGGTTCGCCACCTTTTGGACCAGAAAGCATCGTTTCTTTGACGCTCAGGGCAAGCTCAAGGCTGAATGATCCTTGTGGGATGAGGAAAGAGCAGCAATAGAAACGATCTGTACATTCATTCGCCTATGATGTTAGAGAGACGCAGGGAGGGGCTTAACTGAGACCTCCTGGGCCGAGAGACTGAGGGTGTCTACGCCACGGCTAACGATGAGCCTAAAGTCATCCGCAATACCTTTGACCACGGCAGGGTAGCCCTCGTGCTCAATTCCGTTTTCGTGTACGAGCACCTCAGTGCCTTCTTGCAGGAGGCTATGCTTGCGGTACTCCTCGAGGATCGTCTTTGCGTCGTTTGTGTCAAGCAAAGTCTCCAGCTCCTTGAGATAGTGCGCCAGGAATCGCTCACGACTCACCCACAGGCCGCCCAGAGCCTGACTCACGCTTACCGCCAGTTTGTTAACCTCGGGATTTGCGCTCATATCCTCGTTGATGTTGATGCCGATGCCAATCTGGGCTCGCCATGATTCCGAGTCGAGTTCCTTCTCGGTGCGCATGATCATGCCGCTCACTTTCTTGCCTCCGATCCACACATCGTTGGGCCACTTCACCTTGGCATCCTCCACCCCCGCATCAGCGCACGCTCGCACGACAGCCACCGCGGACGCCTGCAGCCCATACCTTGCGCACAAGAGGTAAGAACAGCAGCAGGATTGCCACAGCATCAAGATCAATCACAATCAAGGCTGTAGAGTGTACCAGCAAAGCTGCGAGGTGCGCAGCAGGACGGAGAGGTAGAGGTTACCGCGGGGCGCGCTGCTCCAGGTGCGACCCTGCTTGCGCGCCTGCGGGACGACCTGCTGTTCAGCCAACACGATCGTGCCGTGCGGCGCGCCCTCCGCGAGCAGTCGCGCGCCGACGTCCATCGTGCTGTTCACCGTCCGCATGTACTCCATCCGCCCGCGCCCCAGCTCGTGCGTCTGCAGGAGTCGCCTGAACCCCTCCACGTTGAACTCTTCTTCACTGCCACGCCGTTCCTCTGCCCCCCTCCCACCGTGAGCATGCTCACCGTTGTTCTCTATCAAATGTAATAAAAATAAAAATAAAAGATAGACATAATATTTTATTGTTGTTTACGAACACGGTCTTTGATTTTTATTCACCTTTTTTATCTTTATGAGAGCAGGGGAACCGCACCTGAGGGGAGGCTCTGTTCTTTGGGTTCGGCAATGGGCGAGGTCTGTGGTCCCTGCTGCACGCCTCCTTCTTGCCCTGCGTGTGGCTCCATGGTGTAGATATTTATGTGTTGATATTTATTTTTTGTTGCATTTCATTATTTTTTATTGTATTTGATAACAAGTGATTGTTGTGGCCAGTGATGGGAAGGACATATAGAGGCAGGGAGGACGAGGAGCACATGTGCACACTAGAGATCATGAAGCATCGGCTAAGGGGCAAGAGGAGGACATCATCGCACCTGACAGCCCCTGATGATGCTGGTCTTGGTGCACTCCGTGGACGTATCCGTGTCTCTGTTAATGGGAGTGACCCACGATCATCTCGCAACCCTCACTCCTCCTATCAAGTCGGATTACAGGTTGCACCTCAGAGTTTCAGTTGCAGATGGCTCGTGACGAGTGTCCTTACTTGGTCCAAGAGGCCTGGAGAGTCCTTCCCCTACAGCGACGTGTACAAAGAGTACACAGGCTTCCCGTTCTCCCTCACCTGGTCATGTGCACGTGAACGTGGGGAACCCCACACTCATTCCCAAGCCTATCGGCCACGTCACCGATCTCGCTGTCATCGCCCTGTCGTGGTAGGAGGGGCTCCAAGCCCGATTGAGCTGTGTGGGTGGTAGTGAGCTGAGTTGGGAGTGCACTCGCAACCTGGCGTGCGTCTATCTATCTTTCTCGCCCTTCGTACCACAGACCGTCGACCCAACACCACCAGCCACGCACCACCAGCACCACAACATGGACGAACCTCCTCATTCCTCCCCCACGATGACCAGCACCACCGGTACGGTACCTACCGCCGTGGCCCAGGCGGGGGCAGGAGGAGGCTGGGGTGGGTGGGGCGCCCTCCCGGACGAGGTGGTCCTCCACGTCTTTGACTTCCTCGACCTCCCGGCCACTGTCGCCGCCCTGCGCGTCTCCCGCCACTGGCACCAGCTCGCCCATGACCCCAGGCACCCACCACCTCCTCTATTTTTTATTTCTATTATTATTTTAATAGATATTTGATTTTCCAAATAAAATAAATAAATATTTTGTAAAACTGCGATCGGATAATTTTATTTATTTATTTATTTATTGGGTGCAGAGTGTGGAAGCGGCTATGTGCAGAGCGTGCCTTTCCGAAGATCGACCGACGCCGCTTTGGTCGGGACTGGAAGCGGTGGTACCGCTGCATGGTATATACTATTTTACCATTATTAATTACACTTATCTATTTATTATTATTTGTTTATTTTTCTTATTTAGTAATGTGCAATTGACGCGCGTGCTGATGGAGAATCCTCGGGCAGTATGAGCGGATCAGCGTGAGTGCCTACCAGAATGACTACCACGGGCGCCCACGACTGAGTGAATACTCTCCCATCAGCGTCCTCATCGAGCGCGACGCCTCTGTGCTTGGTACGTGTACACCACGGGAGGATGGTGCAGCTGCCACAGCCGTAAACTGACCCTTCAGCGCTTACTGATCATGCGTGTGTGCTTGTTGATCAGCACTGACCCGAGCGATTGCGTGCAGCTCGATGACACCGCCACACAAGATACGTCTATGGCGGATTGATGACTTCGAGGATGACGTCAAGGGACTAGTGATGCTTCACGATCCCTCGCAGAGGCTCGTCGAAGCAGGCATATCCAACGGGTCCGCTGTTCTCTATGAGCTTCCCGATGCCCGCAATGGCTACGTGCGCCTCTGGCGGCCTCCTGTACTCCACTTTTCCTCGGTGAGTTCCTCGTTCATCAGCAGTTCTCTCACCACGTTGTTGTGGCCTTGTTCGACAGGATGTGGAAACTGCCAGCAAGCGGATCCTTGCAGACTTCCCTGAGGATCCCCAATTCTACGCCTTCTTTCCTTCATCTCCCCACACGCAGCCCCCAGGCGAGAACGACGTTTACGAACGGCAAACGTCGCTTGGTGCGGATGAGGATGAAGATGAGGCGCTTCAGTGTGCTCTGGCTATGAGTATGGCAGAGTTGAACGAACGACGCAACGATTGACTGGACCATCCGTTGTTGCCTCCCATTACGCTGTCTTCTTCATCGAACATGTCAATGGATCCTCCCAGCTGAGGTTCCATCACTATGGCACACAACACACGCGAAAGCACGGAGGGCAGCAGATGAAGAAGAGAACGTATATTTTCACTAGTAAGGGACCGACTGGTACTCTGGTCTCATGTACACTCCTCCCTCCACACCATAGCCCGAAGGCCGGGCGGCGAGGGCGAAGAGAAGAAGTGCGGAAGGATGGCCGGGGGGAACAACGACACTCACTTAGTGGGCGGCGGAGGCCTCCTTGCTCTCGGTGGGCGGGAAGAGGTCGGCCTCGACTTCGGAGAGCTGGTGGAAGAGGTTGGGGCGCAGACGGAAGACCTGGCCGCACTCAAGGCAGACAGTGTCGCGGCCGCGACGCACCTCGTGCCAGAGGATGTCGTGGGGGTGATCGGCAGAGCCCTGGCAACCGACGATGCGAGATGGGAACCACGAGTGCACGATGACGGGGTCCTCCAGGGTACCGAACTTGCCAGTCAGGATGGCATCACCCTCGTACAGCTTCGTCCACGCGGCCTTCTCCAGGCGCTCCATACCCGTGTGCCTGGCGTCCGTGAGGTCCTCCTCGCCCGCACCGCTGCTCACGGCCGGCTCCGTCGCTGAACAGACCCCCCCCAAGCACAATCAGTTTTCACGCGCATTTGCACTGCAGTACATGTGGGCAGTGCCATAGCGTATGGTTCCTAAAGGGGATAAATCGCCCCCGCAAGAAAAAATTACAATTTTCATGGGGTATTAAAGATAATGGGAAAAATCCATTATTCTCCGACCGCTTACTATCGATCTATTTCCATGAGGCGAAGGTTCAATGATCATTCGCCTCATGGCAAGGGAAGGAGATAAGGGCAGTAGGGTGTACCCTTGGCGAACCGGAGGGCGGAGGTGGTGATGGCCCTGCGCGCAACAAGGGGGAAAACGGGGGCGCCTCGTCTAATGAGCCTCGACATGGTTTTCTATGTACGACGAAGTGTAATGTGTAATGTGTGAGTACGCAGCGAGGGTATGGGTGTGGAGTCCGCGCACCGCAGCGCCAAATTTTTGTTATTTTTTGGTAAACGGGACAGGGAAGACTGGCACATCATGCCTAAGTTCTAAAAGGCCTACTCCGATTGGCCGAACTTTCCCCACCAAGTTTCTGGCAGTCTTCGTAGAACACTCCCCACCCTCCACGTCCAAAAATTCGCAAAACGTTTACTGGATGCGAGCAGCTGAGCATGCTGGGACCTCGAAGAAAGTGGGCGATAAACTTTTAGCTCGATTTCTCATCGGATGGATTGAGCGTCACGCCTTGTGTGGCCTCTGTGGAAGCCCTAGTTAGTGATAACTTTACAGCAAGTATCAAGTCAAGGTATACCTTCATGGGGACGAGAGCCCATACGCAGCGGATCCATCGATGGATAGTACGCAGACAGCGGTACAGCAGGAGCAGCACCCGGGAACGGGGCATAGGCTGCGTTCATCAAGGCGTCAGTCAAGCTGAACCCGTAATGGTGACCTGAAAATCACGTACTGCCAGGGCCTGCAAGCCCAGGAGGCGGAGCAATCCCTGGAGGCGGAGCAATGCCAGGAGGAGGAGCGATGCCAGGAGGAGGAGGAATGCCTGGCGGTCCCCAAGCACTCATTGATGGCATGAAGTAATCTGGTGGCGGAGGCGGCAGCCCTGGAGGCGGTGCCGCTGCACACAGACATCGATGAGTCAGTGCTCTGCATGAAAACGAAGCTGCAGCTTAAAAGAGACAAGGCTCATACCGCCCGTCGAGGCCTGTGGCCTACCCCAAGATACGCGAATAGGCATGTTTTTGATCGTGAGCTTGCTGAAAGTGGCCTCCGCTGCCTTCTCGGCAGCTTCTCTCGTAGTGTAAGTTACGAAAGCGCACATCTTGTCATGAACAACCTTCACCGATTCCAGTTCTCCATATGCGTAAAAGGCATCGCTTCAAAGGAAGATAAGGTATTAGATGCTACCATAAGCTCACTGAGAGCAGAACAAGCGTACTGTATGTCTTGCTGGGTAATGTTCGATTGCACGTTACCGATGTAGAGCGTGCGAATGTTCTTATCTTCAGGCGGAACAAGACCAGGCATATCGGACAGTCGCTTGAGCATTCTCTTTGCCACAGGATCATTCACGCCGTAGTACCGGTCCTTGAGGTTCTGCTGGTTGAGATCACCCTTATCCTCAGGCAGTTCATGCCTTCCAATGTAAACCAAAAAAGTAAGCTTTGTGGCTTGGGGTTAACTTCCCGAATAGATGATTACCTGTAGGGACAGGTAGCGCCACGAGTACAGTTGCCCTTGAGGAAGAAGGAGCATATGTGTGCCTCGTTACGTTTGTAGTACGGAGCTGGGCGAGCAAGTCTTCGCAGACTGTCGTAAATTTGGCCGTGCATGGCCTGCAGGTTGAGCTGGCCCGAAGCGATTTGTCGTTCTGCCTGATCGGTAAAGTATTCTCGATTGGCCTCGGACAGCGGGATCTGTGGCACCTCACTGAGCTGACTGTCTCTCACTTGCACGGGCAGTCCTGGTTGTATCAGAAAAACACGCACAAGAGTGATGGGTAAAGAGGCAACACAGCACAGGAAGAGGCCACACATGCGTCGGCGTCAGTATGCATGAACCAGCTGAATTGGACACTACAGGAAGGAACGTCATTCTCACCAAAATCCAAATCGAGCAGACATGT
>CDEZ01020778.1:0-49340 GCA_000826365.1 Acanthamoeba royreba
GTTGTGTGTCTGCACCATGGCCTCGTCCTCGAGCGGCCAGGTGTATGGCATGGGCACGTCCGCGCCAGTGATCCTCTCCGGAGGAGCGTCCAGGTAGTCGAAGCAGTCTGCAATCAAAAGAGGTAACAGCCACGCCTTAGCCCGATGTGTAAACAAGTCACCCATGGTCATGGAAGACGTACGCTCGTTGGCAAGAGCGATGATCTCGGAGCCAATACCGCACTGGGGCCAGCCCTCCTCAACAGTGATGAAGCGGCTGGTCTTCATGATGGAGGAAACAATAGTCTCGACATCGAGAGGGCGCAAGCTGCGGAGATTGACCACCTCCACGCTGATGCCCTTCTCGGCCGCCTTTTGGGCCGCCTCGAGAGCGACGCCAACAATGCGGGAGAAGGCGAAAAGGGTGACATCAGTGCCCTCCTTCTCAACGTTGGCCTTGCCGATAGGCAGAACAAAGTCCTTGCTCTGTGCCTCAGGGCTAAGCTCGTAAGTCTCGTTGTATCCAATCTCGCTCTCAAGTACGACCACAGGGTTGGGATCCCTGATGGCGGCCTGATGCGTTGTTTGGGATGAAAGGTCAATCTAAAGAACTGTACAATCATTTGACGCGGGAGGGCAGTACCTTAAGCAGACCCTTGGCGTCATTGCAGTTCCAGGGAGCGACGACCTTGAGGCCAGGCACCGAGGAGTACCAGGCACCGAAGCACTGCGAGTGCTGCGCACCGACGGACCGCGGGGGACCGTTGGGGCCACGGAAGACGACGGGCACGGTGTACATGCCGCCCGACATGTACCTAAGCTTGGCAGCCGAGTTGACGACGTGATCGATGGCCTGCATCGAGAAGTTGAAGGTCATGAACTCCACCACCGGCACGAGCCCGGACATGGCCGCGCCCACGCCGATACCAGCGAAACCGGCCTCCGTGATGGGAGTGTCCACCACGCGCTCTCGGCCAAACTTCTCCATCAGACCCTTCGACACCTACATTTGATACGCGCGAGAGAAGTTCCACACAAAAGGTGAGCAGGAACCACCAAAAATAAATAATTTGAAAAAAATAAATCAACGCCCAAATAAAAATAAAAATAAAAAAGTAGGGAAGGCGTGCCTTGTAGGCGCCGTTGTACTGACCGACTTCCTCTCCGAGAAGCACTACGCGCGAGTCGCGCTCCATTTCCTCGTCAAGAGCCTCACGTAGAGCCTCACGCACGGTCATCTGAGCGCAGAGGAGGAACATAGCGTTCGCACATTTCAGGAAAATGAGGAAAAAAAGAATTCATTCCCATTGATGGTGAGCCCATATTTATCTCTAAAAAGATTAAATTTTGTGCTGCGTAATAGATACGTAATCAAATTAACGCGAGAGATTGTTTTTTCGAAAATAGATGAATTGATTCAAACAGTGAGTACGCGTACCTTCTTGGGCTCCACTGCTGTGGCAAGGGCGGCAGCATGTGATCGTCCGAGGGCGGATGATCTGCCGACGAGGAGCAGGGAGGACGAGGGGCGGGACCTCCCACCGGCGAGAAGGGCCGACCTCCCACCGGCAGCGCTGAACGAGGACAGGGAACGGCGCATCGTGTTTGTGGGGAAAATGCTAATGCTGCTGCTGATGCGGGACAAAGGGGGCGCAAAGAGAGGCGGAAGGGAGAGAGATGGAGGGAAGAGATTCCGGACCAGTCGACAAGTAATTGGGGAAGTGGAATTCCACAAATAAGTTATTCATTTCCTTTTCCTTTTCCTTTTTTCTCTTTTCGGCCAGCCCGTGTATACACATCCCTTCACGATGCTGGACGTCAAGCGCGCCACAGAGGCTAGCTTGGTGCTCCCCTGCACCATTGCATTTCTAGGGCTTGTACTGTGTCCCTTAATGGTGTCGAATTTTCAAAAATGATACTACAGCTGTTGCTTATCGTCGCTCATGCTTGAGCCGCTCGTTCTCCCAGGCGCGGCGAATGGTATCTTGCTCGTGATCTAACTCTGGTCGCAATTCGCACTCTTCACATGGATCGGTAGGAGGTGGGATGCCATACAGCTGTTGCATGGCGGTATCGTAGTTTCGGGATACCTTTCGTCCTCCAGCACCTGAGAGTGATGTGAGTTGAAAACAACTACGACGAGATCAGGGTCTGGGAACATACCTCCTATGTTGCCCCACATTCGATCAAAGGCTTCCATCCATGTGTTTTCGAGCTGTCGTCGTAGTTGGTCATTGTAATCCATCATTTTCGCACTCACATCCTTGAAGGTTGCAGAATGAGTGAGCGGCAAATGCAAGGGACCATAAGAAATGCCAAGTCTAACCTTAAAATCGACCTCATCTAACTTATGCGCAAGATCTTGCCATGAATCGAAAAGAATCACGTGCGGCCAGTGATACCAGTCCGAAAATGACAGCCACAGACGAACTACAGTCGCATTAAGTTCGTTATTTGGATCCCATCCCCTTAAGTCCTTTCCGTATGCAAATTTTGTGTCAGAAGAAAGGATACGATGGCAAGAAAAGACCAGTATACATTACCTGGGCATCAGGGTGACGAGGATACTCTGATTCCCCACGGAATTGATGTTTCAGGGCGCCATCCCATGTGCGCTCGCGTACTGATGTCACAGACAGCTTGTTCAGTACAGAGCGATACCCACGAGCCAATTACATACCACAACGCCAATCCATGTGCCATTTTAATAACAGCTCGAGTGATGGCACGATGAGCGGGATCCCCATTCGGTAGTACTCGAAGACGGACATAATCGAGCACTGGTATGGAATTATAATCACGGCCGTATAAGCCGCGATATCCCGGTACTCATAGTGACCCAAACTCATCTGCATGGTCAAGCTAAACTTGCGCTTGGTTCCTCCACGGTTCCATATCTCTGTGACAAAGGAGGATTTGAGTGCGAGCGCCCTGATAAAGGAGGAACACAAAAGTACCTTTAAGGGGAGCGAAGGTGCCCTCACTGAAAGTGACGCCTCGACCGAGACCGACCAGTAACCGGTCCATTGAACTCGGGGCATAAGTGGCCTTGGTGTAAGCACAGTAAGATGGCAAGACCTGAACATTTTGTATCCCTATTGAGCAGCCTCCATAAGCTAAACTAGCCGCAAGCAAAGAAGCGGGCAAGAGAGTTGACCTGTGAAGTAACGGATGTAGTGGAGATCATAAAGATTGTTCGCTGCTATGATGTTCCGAGGGTCCGCTGCAATTCGTCGCAGGTTCTCAATATATTTTTGCATGCACGTCATTTCGGTCCTGCGCGGAATCCCACCACACGTTGGCAATGATACTCAAATGTTTGTTATGTTGAGTGTGTATGGAATAAAGCTGTGCGTACATTCGCCCGATCTCGAAGCGAGTGGTAGGCATGACGATGATAGACTTATTGAATGCCATGTAAGCCTCACAAATGGCTTAGATGACACACGTTAGAATGAATGCCTCTGAAACAGATGTTCTCTAGCAAATGTACCAACAGGATGGAAGCACACAAATGCATCAACCTTCTCTTGAATAAACTCGCGATACTCGTAGAAGAATCGGCGCTTGGTGATGCCCGGGCAGGCACCAAGGGTATAGATATCGCGCCAATCAATGATCTGCAAGAAGGAGATAGAGACGGTTACTACATAAATGATCCTCATCGCAGCTACGCCTTGAATACCTTGAGGCCCTGATTAACGGCGCAGTCACCCACGCGACCGCAGTGTCCCTCGTGGAAGTTATAGTCATACACTCTGAGTCCGAAGCGCGATAGAAAATCCTTGAGATCTCTTATCGGTCCTGTATGTGAGGCCATGGAATACAAGCCAAAACCTGCATCGATGGAAACATCAAAGAGTGTGGTTACAATCTCCGTGGATTCAATCCGCTTCTGGAGATGCTCACCTCGGTAGCGAGACATGGTCTCTGCCGAGAGCTGGCGATCATCCGCGTCGAACCAATACTTGGACAGATCGGGGTATCCCTCCAGAGGCCGAGCCGTATCCCCATCATCGCCCAGCTTGCCTGGACCTGAGCTGTCGTGTCTGGCCAACTCCATCTTGTCCTGGATGCTAGAGCGATCGTCTTGTTCTATGGCTGGCTGCACCGGTACCTGTGGCTGTGAATGTATTAGAAATGGAATAAAAAGGACATCAATTCATCCCAATCATTTATTTTAGTCAACTTAATTGTGGAAAAATAAATGAAGAATGGGGACGCGGGTACCTGGGTTATGGCGTTCTCGGTGGGACCGGGAACGTGGGCGCGCTTCATGACGATGCGGTAGTACATGAAGAGGTTACCGAACACCAGGACCATCAAGAACATCATGCCCAGCACCACCCTACATGTACACATATATGTACACACAAACATATATATACGGGGCGGGGGTGTTAGAGGCTAAATCGAACGCATGGGTGGCCGCGCACCATAACCGGGCTGCTTGGAATTGTGAGGACGGATGGCGTCTGGCTCTCCGCATCGTGGTACGGGGGCACCTCTTGGACAGGAGGACAAGGCTGGAGGTGTTGTGCGGCCTCCTGCTTGTGGGGTTGAGGTTGTGTCCGAGGAAACATTTTATCTCCGAGAAATTAATTGACGGATATGCAGCTTGCAATCCACCTTGATGATGGTGCTACACGGGACCAACACAGATAGAGCATTCAAAAGAGACCACCCCTATGGCCCACCCTATCGTCAACAACTCTACCGGCGGTAAGGCCTCCTTGATGATCATGGCTCTCTTGCAGGCCAATCCGTAAATTCCGCGGCAAGCGGGAATTCAAGAAAAGAAAATGTTTTTCTTTTCTATTTCCTCCTGTAGCGAAAAACAAAAATCAATCAACAATCGATTAAAGAGATAAAATAAAATGGCGATGCAGCTACTCAGGCCTTTGAGTAGTCGGGGACTGGCCGAGGGGATGACGGCACGGACATGGGGCCTCGTCAACACCGGCATGATGGGCGTCGCCTCGACCTCCTCATCGACCACCACAACCGTCATCGTGGGCCATCGCATGTCCCTCGTCGATATGTGGCGCCGCGGGGCCGTGAAGAAGACCGGCGGTGCATCGAAGAACGGCCGCACCTCGCGGCCCAAATTCTTGGGTCCCAAGAAGGGCGATGGCGAAGAGGTCAAGGCCGGCCAGATCCTCCTGCGCCAGCGGGGCACCCGCATCCATCCCGGCGAGGGCGTGCGGCGCGGACGCGATCACACCCTCTACGCGGCCATGCCGGGCATCGTGTCCTACACGACCTCCCACTTCCCTGTCCCCGGCCGCAAGCTCCTCAACGTCCTTCCCCTCGAAGTCGGCCTCGCCCGCCGCGTCGCCTTCATGCGCGAACGCCCCTCCCAATTGTGAACAAAATTAAATCAAATCTCCAGTCTCTAAAATAAAAAACACATAATTATACTTTTTATTTTCCCATTTATTTTATTGGAAATGATTTCTATTATTGATTGGGGATTTCTGAGCCTCTACGTGCTGGTCCTCTTTGTACATTTGAGGATTTTCGAAAGCTGTTTGATTTTTATCAAAAGTGAAACACTTTTGCGAAGTTGTAAACAAATTTGAAGGAAGGAGAAAGAGAACGAAAAGCGCGGATGGAGCGAAGGTGCGGAGGACTCGCGGCAGCGGCCGACGAGGAGGAAGGAGGACGACGGCACGATGGCAGTCATGGCCGGTACAGTCGAGTCCCTCAGACACACGCGGACGAGACCACCGACGTCGTACCGTTCCCCGTGGGTGTGAATGGACACTCGGCGGAGCCGTGGAAGTGGCTGCAGGGTCACGGTTCGAATGAGGAAGAGTCAGAAAGTGATGACGTGACCGCCAAGGAGGTGGTGGAGTACCGGTTCTCGTGGTGGCGGTGGTGGGTGCTCTTCGTGTTCTCCTTCGCGTCCTTCACGCAGTCCCTGGTGTGGTTCACCTTTTCGTCAGTGCCCAAGGTCGTTGAGGCCTACTACCCCGGTACTCATTTCGTTTTCTTTTTATTTGTGTTTTTTGTTTATTAATTTAGAAAAATGCTGAATTGAGATAGATGGTCACGTAAAGTTGATGAATTCATGCAGGTGTGGACGAGAGCACGATCGACTTGCTGCTCAACTGGGGCGCCATCATATTCATTCCGGTGCTGCCGTACGTGTCGTGGCTGCAGACGCGGCCCAACGGCCTTCTCAGTGCCTTTTGGCAGGTATACTGTCCGCAACGTCAGTACACTCCTCAGCAACAACTCATTCCGAATGCGTGGGATTGTGTGATCAGGGTAATGCCTTGATCTTCCTCGCTACAGTGATCCGGACCATCCCGTGCTGGACACCAGCACACCTTCGGGGTAATTTCTACATGCAGTGGACGTTGCATGTTGGTGCCTACTCCCACCTACACTTGATCCTGTTCTGATCATAGAACTCAGCTTGTTCACGTCTTAAGGTCAAATCCTCAACGCTGCTGCTGGTCCGATTGTGATCGCACTATGCAGGTAAGATACCTGACGACTTGGTCTTGGCGCAACTTAGATGTGAACGCGGTATTGTTGTTTCACAGCAAGCTCTCTGCAGTTTGGTTTCCTGATCATCAGAGAGCCACAGCTACGGCGATCGCCTACACGGCCAATGCGTTGGGCACTTCGATTGGTTTTCTGCTGGTATTGGTCACTTCAACTGATGAGTGTCATACATTTATTGCAAATAATGATGGCGGTGGATTGCTCCAGGGGCCTGCCTTAGCGCCAACCACAGATGACATGCCCACATTGCTGTATGTAGAAATAGGCTTCGCTGCTGTGCCCATCATTGGTGGCATCATTTACTACAGGTGGTTTACATGCCCTAACCTTCTCTGTAATAAGTGCTAACTATTGCTTGGGAGCATTAGGGAGCGACCAGAGTATCCACCGAGCGCAGTAGCCCTAGCTCACATAGAAGGCCGCTACGAGTCAAGCTTTTTAAAGGGAATGCGGGACTCGTTCCTAAATGTCTCTTTCTTGCTTGTCATCTTTGCTGGTGGCGTGCAGGCGGGCGTTACCAATGGTACGCTTCACCTGATGCCAATGCCTGGCTTGTGTGCTGAATCACTGTTCATGTCAGGGTGGATGGGTGTACTCCCGCAAATGTTGGAAGAATTGAAGTACTCGGAATCGGAGTCCGGTTGGCTTGGCTTTGGTAAGGCTGGCTTGTTAGCTCACAAGAATCCGCATCTGACGAGCCCATCCAGGAGGAAGCCTTGCAGGTATAGTGGGTGGTATGGCAGTCGGTCCTGTTTTGGACATCTACTTTCAAGTACGTTGGTTGATTCCTGTTAGGATGAGGCTAGGGCCGAGCAGTCATTGATCTATCTCCGCAGAGAAAGTGCAAACTGTTGCTTCTGCTCATCTTTGGCGGTGCAGCACTCACTTTCACATGGTTTACGCTCAGCCTTCCCACGGCCTTCTTTGGTTTGTACCTCATCTTCTTTCAGTTTCATGTTGACCATTTCTTATCCACATGTGCACGTATAGATCAGATCATTCCAAGCAATTTCTGGGTGCTCATGTTAGCGCTGGTTGTTGCAGGCTTCTTCCAGGTACATTCCAGCCCTTTATCTTCATTCTCTTTTCTCATCTCGCTCTTTGTTCTACTTCCTCAGGGCGCCATAGGCCCGGTGATATACGAGCTGTCAGCCGAGCTGCTCTATCCTGTACCCGAGGCTACCTCTGGTTCATTTCTCCCTCTCCCGATCGTTCTGCGTAGCATGCTTATCACATGGACTGCAAACTAGGTGGCCTGATGGTACTACTCATCAACATCGCTACTCTGGTGTTCTTGTTCGTGTCGCCATTGATTGAAAAGACGTGGTTCAATCTTATACAAACGGTTACGATGATCGGCTGCTACGTCCTGGTACGGCCTATCCTTCTGTATTGCACTATTAGGAGATCGACTCACGCTTCACTCCTCTTGGGAACAGATGGTGTTCGTCGAGGAACGATACCGGCGATGGGAGGCCGAAGACGCCATCTACCATGAGAAGCATCGTACGCACTCGCTCATTTTGAACTAAGTTAGACCCGAGCCCTGTATGTGTTCCGGATTCCACTTCTTCCGACGTGAGTGCTCCATTCTCGATATCTTCACCAGGTGAGGAGCAGAAGAAATGGGTGATCATAAAGTGCGTTAAAAGAGAAGTGCTTTACACGGGCGAGATGTCTGCGTCTCGCTGTGAACTCAAGTTGGAGAGGTGCTCCTCGAGTACCTCTATCACTCTTGCCATTGAAGGTCGCTTGGACGGCTTGCTGTGCCAACATTTTTTCATGAGCTGCTCTAGCTCAGGTCGGCAGCTGCTGGGAATCGTCGGTCGTTTGCCTTCAAGCACTCCAATTGCGATGCTCATGAAGTCACTGCTTCCGTAAGGCTCCTTGCGGGTAATGACTCCCCATAAGATGATGCCGAAAGAGTACACGTCCGCCTTCTCATCGTACGGCTCTCCCCGAATCACCTCCGGCGCTGGCGGTTCAATGTCCATCAGCACGGAGTACACACGAAAGAGCTACAGATGGCATGACGTACCGGTCCAGCATGGCGCGCCAGATTGGGTCATGGTGGTGTGTTGCTCCTTGATGCGGGCTAGGGCAAAGTCGGTGACCTTCAGCGACATGTCCGCGTCCACGAGCAGGTTTGAGGGCTTGAGATCACCATGAACGAGAGGAGGATCCAAGGAATGAAGATAGTTGATGCCGTTGGCCGCGTTGATAAGCATGGATATCCGTAACTTCCATGGAAGCTTTATAGCCTCATTGAGAAGAACCCTTTGCAGATCTCCTCCCGGCATGAACTCGGTTACAATTCCAATGTGCGGTCGCTTGACGCAAGCTCCTAAACAGGAAATGTGAGCGACACCATATGTGAAGCTACACGCAAGGCTTGTACCTATGACCAAGACGAGATTGGGGTGTTGAAGTTGCGAGATGAAGGCAACCTCGGCTCGAAACTCGATAAGGCGCCGTTCCTCGATCTTTTGATTTAAGAACTTCTTCACCACCACGTTCATCCCTCTCCACTTGGCCTTGTAAACTGCGCCATAGCTGCCGACGCCTAATCTCTCTTGCTGCTGAATTTCGTCGTTATCGATGATCCATCGACATAAGTTGGCCGACATCAGGGTCCTGTCTTCCTCGCCTGTCTCGTCACTGCTTGTTGAGTGTGTTGACAGATCGAGATCGTCTTCCGAAGGAACCTCGTATATCGAACCAAATGAACGTCCTTCCAAGCTCCTTACTTTGAGTTCAAATAGTTCTAGGTCTAGGCACACTCGCAAATTTAACAGCAAAGTTTTTGAGGTCATTTCCAAGGACAGAGAGCATACCTTGTGCGCCAATCTTGACTTCTCCCAGAGAGCTTATCCCTTCATCTGTTTCATTGAGGACACCCTCTTCCATCGCCATACCGAAGGCAAAATGAGACAACACGACCTGGTGAAGCAGAATTCAGTCAATCGAGATGTGTATTAGCTGAAATGTAAGTTATCGTACCTGTCCTCCATGAGCCACCACCGTGATGTTTGCTGCTGTGCTGACAGTCGGTCCTGTGAAGCATACGTGCCCGGTTCTAGCGTCTTTGACCGGCTTACAGCTTCCATAGTTCACCCCCATCCTGACGCGCGGGCCTCTGAATAAAGGTCGCTTGCCGCTATCTAACTCCTCGGCAGCTGCGGGATGTTTGAGCAGTCGCTCAGGCCAGTCTAGTTCGAGAAGCCTTGTTTGTACAGCCATGCACCACTTGATCGCGGAACGCATATCCTGAAAGGTAACACAGAATGTGCCCTCCCCGCCATAGAGAAGCTGATCCTCGGGTCCACCCATGACCTCGTAGCCGTCGAATTCTCGAATCAGTCCCCGTAGAGTCGTATTGTAGAGAATGGTGGTATCGTGCATTGCTTCAGCATCAAAGTGCCATAGCGTAGCCGCTCGTGTGATGTCGGCAAAGACGATCGCCATTTCGCCTCTGGGAGGAGGACGGACTGAACCCGCCATTGCTATAAGCATTGATTCCGTATCGTCCTCGTTATCAGAGGTGATTGTGTAGTCCTCTTCTTCATTTCCGCCCTCCGATGGCAAGCTCCACGAGTCGTATTGCTTATCTTTATCACCATCTCGAGGCACTCGTGCCGCAGATGACACGACATCCGGACTGAGCCGTGTCATGATTTCGAGAAACGTCGGCCGCACCGACGGGTCCTGATGCCAGCATGCCGTCATTAGATCGATGTAGTCACGTGGTGCGTCGTGTTCCGCAGGCACTTGAGGACGAAGGCCATCGCGTAGAACTCCCAAGGCCACCGCAGCGGGGGTGAGGCCGATATGAACTTGTTGACGTGTGAGAATCTCCCACAGTACTATCCCAAAGGAATATACATCGGCCACCATGTGATCGGTGCCTGGAGTCTGAGCTAATACCTCAGGTGCTGTCCAGAAAATAGAGCCTACGGCAATATGCTTCTCTCGATCTTCACGCAGCGTGGTGAGGCCGAAATCGCTGATCTAGAAACAAGATGCAGTTAGGAGCAGGTTTACGGAAGTGGAGAGAACCAGAATGATACCTTGACGTTCCACTTGCTATCCAACAGGATATTCAACGACTTCAGATCTCGGTGTACGATTTCCGAGGAGTGCAGGAAGTGCATCCCCTTGGCTGCCTGATAGGCCATCTTCGACTTGAGCGGATGAGGGATGATCCTGATAAGCTCGTTATGAAGAAGCTGAGAAAGGACAAGTGTCAGATCAGCTCAAGCAGCAAAAAGTGGCGCAATGCGTACATCGAACAGCGAACCGAGAGACATGAATTCCATGACAATACACGGCTCAGGCTTCAGAGAGGCAGCCATGAAGAGAACGATGTTGGGATGACGAAGTTGGCTCATTATCTTCATCTCCTTGAGGAACTGCTCTCGTGCCAGCTTCGAGTTTCTCACTTCGACGTTGACCATCTTTACGGCAACCTCCTGTTCCTTCCATGTCGCCTTCCATACCTGGCCGAACGATCCTTCGCCCAGGGGCTGAATGAGGTTAAGTTCATCGGCATTGATCATCCAGGTGTCGTCGTCGAGCTGCCTCCATTTGCGACGAAGCATGAAGAGAAGAAGTAAGACTAGGCACAACAAAAGCACGAGGCCTAGCCCGAGAGGCAAGCCAATGGCGAGACCCAAAGTTAGATCCCTCGTTGAGGAGTTGTCCGCAAGAACGACATCGCATTGTGCCCCGGTGTAGCCTGGTTGGCACTGGCAAACACCGCTCTTGCATTCGCCGGCATTGTTGCACAGTGTCGAACTTCCTTGAGCGATGCAAGTACGCCTCGATAGAGAAGTGGTCGTTATACGCTCATCGGTTGGCGGCGTCATCGGCGTTATACTTTTGATGTATTTGGTGTATAGCGCGTCGATGTTGTCCGTTCCCGGTCCGATAGAGTTGGTCGCGTACGTGGCCATGTCAGTGAAGCCGAGACCACCAAGGCGAAGGTAGTCAATGGTGGATACACTGTAGCTCTTGTCCATACTCATGAACTCCCATATACCTGGTTGAACTTCGACGTAGACATCCACCACTCGCATTCCGACGCCCTCGTTCGGATTGTAGGTAAATCGAAGACCGGAGACTTGTAAGAAGGCAACTGTTGAGAGAGCTGTATTTTCTGTCTGGTTGAGGACTTCGAGACCATGTTCGAGCGTAGAGAGTATGTATTGTCCGAGCAGATCGAAGGTGTAGAGATAGTTGAGGAGGTAGGGAAAGGTTCGGTTGATATTGCCGCGAGTGACATTGCCCGTCGAGAAGCCGGCACGAAGCCCCGCGCCATCGAAGAGGCCGATAGAAGTTCCTCCCGCAGCCCTGATTCCATCAGCTGCCCAGTTACCGATCGTGCACTGACCAAACAGACAGCGGTGCTCAAAGCCAAACTCGCCTAGGGCAGTGCCCAACACCTGGCCGTACTCGGCGTCGATCGCGATGAAACGAGCGACCACGTCGGCTGCAAGAGCATCATCGTTGATGACGCTCTCGTTCAGAAGGATCGTATCGCCGCTCCAAGAAGTGATAACGCCTAAATCGTTAAATGTGATATCGAGTCGGCCAAGCCGTCGGCCATCGTATCCCGCTCCAACGACGAGGATTGGCTGTTCCCACGGCGCCTGCACAACGGTGGGGTAGGGCCCACTGACTGTCTCATAGACGCCGAGTGTTGTGTTGTCATTCGTGTAAAGGGCACCAGGCACCATAACCACGTCGATGCCCTGCACTGAGTCGATCACTATCGACATCTGCGTCAGAAAGAACGAAAGCGAAAAAGAACGAAAGCGAGGCAAGGCGGTACCGCGGCTGAGGACGTACGGACTCGACACCGATACAATGATCTTGTTGACGCCCATGTTCTGCATGATGCCCACGGCCTTACGTATGCCCGCTACCTCGTCGCTGGCCGATGTATTCTCTGGAAAGCTGAGCTGCTTCACGAGATTCCCCGTGATGGCGCCCGTGTAGCCCACCAGCTGTTGGCCGCCATCGGTGGCGTTGAGGTGATAGACCACGAAGGTGGGAATCGTGAGGCCGATGAACTCAGCCTGCGTCTGCCAGTTGAGGTTGGCCTGCACCACGTCGACCCCGATGTCGGTCATGTTGCGCACAAAGTCAGCCAGCGGACCGAAGAGGAGAATGTACTCTCGCCACCCAAAGTGGATGGCGTCGTAGTCCATCACGCTCATGTAGCGGTACACGCCCTCCGCCCTATACTTGATCAACACCAGCGAACCTGTGTCATAGTCGCTCTGGAACATGTTCCCCACGTCCACCAGCATCACCGGCCGCCCGGCGGCCGCCGCCCGCACCTCGTCGATGGCCGTCTTCAGCCGCGGCATGCCCCCTATGCACGGCGGCGCTGCCCCGGTGTACTCGTACTGGTCGCCGCCGCCAGCAGAGCCGCTACGCGGCAGCAGTTGGCATGGGTTGTCGTAGGCGTCGACGGCCACCGTCTGCGCCGCGAGGTCGCCCGTGTGTAGCAACGTCATCGAGAAGGAGCTGCCGCTCGCAGCAGCGCCCGCCATGGAGAGCATGCTCCCCATCTCTGCCACCGCCACCGCCACTACCACGACCAACCACCTCAAGTAGAGGTAGAAGTGTTGTTGATGAGGGTAGTAGTGGCGTGTAGCGGGGCATCGATGCGAAGGCGGAGGGTGGGTGATGCGCATCTATAGAGAAGAGACAGCGATGGATGTGGACCCGCACACCACCCCAAAGGGGGCTGGAGTACTCCAGTAGACCCCCTGGCCCAGGTGGTGGTGGCTGCTGGCTCGGGGGGTGAGGTTGGGTCCGACCCCTGAGTCCCAAGGATAAGGCGCGGAGATAGGAGTAAGGTAGTCTCACAGAGCAGGCTGCGGGCCAGGCAAGGAAGAAGATAGCACCTGCAGAAGGAGGAGGAGCTCTGGGGCAGGTGGTAGGAGTGTAATTGTGTGTACGTTACACGTAGCGAACACACACTGAACAGGGGTTGTCTGGGTGCAGAGAACGAGGATGAGTGTAGCTGATGGGACGAAGCAAAGGATGAATAGAGCCGACAAGACAGACGCGTCAGCGCGCGTCGGTCGTAGGGAGGCAGGCCACACCACCCCAGTTGCACACCACACCTCTCCTACCCTGAGGTGGGGGCGCTCACCCCTTGTGTCTTCCTAAATCGACCCCTGATTGAGGTGAGTCTATAGTCGTTCGTGACAGAAGGGGTGAGCGAATGATGACTGACCAACAGGGAAGAACAAACATGTGCAGGTAGGCAACACATTCCTCCTATGAGACATATGCGAGGAATGCGATCACTGCCATACACAGAGCTGCACGTATTGTCGCCACTCGCTCATTGGGCGCAGAACAGTAACGCCGAAGCCAAGATAAGGAAAGTGGTGATTGCGCAGAAAATACTGACCAATCATAGGAATGTGCTGTGAATCTCTCCAATATCTCGTTGTGTCCGAGGAATGTAGTAGCATTGATACGCCAAATCCGAAACTTCACGTGGCTTCTTTTATTTTTATTGTTATTATTTCATCTTGTTTGTGCTCCACCTTCTTCTGTTTCTGTGTACGCGACGATCGGTGGCCCCAGTCCCTGTTCCCTTGTGCCTTGCGCCTAAAGGGAAACCATCGCGACGATCGACGTAGCAGCAAAGCAGACACAGAAACATAATAGGAAGAAGAAGAAATGGCCATGCGTTCTGGTGTGGTGTCGCTGGTGGTGGTGTCGCTCTTGCTGGTGTTGTTGCCCTTGTTGGCGTCGGCCACCACCTTGCCGCCGTTCAAGACCATCCCTGGGGTAGAATGGTTCCGTCAGGATGAGACCTACTCGTGCGGCGCGGCGGCCTTCCAGACGCTCTTCAAGCATGCCGGGCGGTTCGTGCGGGACCAGGCCGAGATCGTTGACGTCCTCCGTTCGTCCCCGCTGGGCGGCACCCTCGCCCCGGACATCTCGCGCGGGACCTTCTTCTCGAACCTCTCCTCGGCCGTCGGGACGGTCTACCCGCCCGACCAGCGCGCCACCCACGGCTGGCGCAACTACACCGACCTCCCGCGCCAGCACGGCCGCGGCGTGCCCGGCCTCGGGTACGTCTCGTACCAGCTGCAGCCGGCCACCTGCGACCTGAACGCCATCAAGCGCCTCATCGCCGATGGTCACCCTGTGGTGGCGATGGTCTACTTCTACTACAACTCGACCTCCACCGGTACCGCTACTCTCTTCCAACATGTTGTTGTGGTCTAACATTCCTTCATTCCTTCATTCATTCACCATCATGATCATCATCAGGAACGCTCTACTACTTTGGACACTTTCGCGTGCTCTACTCGTACAATGACGCCACTCAGAAGCTGCTGGGCATCGACCCGTGGGGCCGTGATGGCGTGCCGCAGGTGTTTGAGTACACGTACAGCCAGTTCTGCGGGAGCCTCGGGTGGAACTACGTGCAGGCTGCCGGCATCGGGCCGTACTGGGCCGCTGTGGTGTCCAACTGGGATCTCGATCTGACTACCGTCAGGCTTCCTGGATCCAACTTTGCCGTTGTGGTGGCCGACCTGTCGTTCCCGTGCCCGAGGCCGCTCTGCACAGAGTGGGACAACTACGCCGCGGTGAGGACCTTTACCAACGTGTCCATCACGCTCGAGCTGCCCGCTGGCGCGACGCTGATCCCGGCCACGCCCTCGGCCACGATCCAGTTTGGCAACCGCCAGTCGAACGAGCACGTCAAGGCCGTGTGGGTGGTCGACGTGAGCCATTGCTCCGGCAGCATCACGCCCTTCAAGGCCGTCGCCAAGGGCTACACCTCTGGCACGCAGCCGGACTTCTATGGCTTCCCCGACCTCATCTATCCGGCCTACAACTGGACTGATGCCGTTGGCACTCAGGCCAGCGCCACCCTCTAACCCGGTGGACCCATTCCTGCATTGGTCCCTGGTCCTCATCATCCACGTGTACTCTCGCGCAGCATGCTTCCTCCTCTCCTCTCTAGGAATCTCCCTGCCTCAGCCATCCCCGCCCTCAGTGCAATGTCTTGATTTTGAATATTTATTTATTTATTTATTTTTATATAAAGTCACCCCGGCACTAAATTGCTTGTTCGATTCACCCAATTTCAGAAAATAATAAACAAAATGGAAAAATATGTTTTTATTTTGCTCTAAACGAAATGCATTTCGAAAATGATTTTTGAATTGTTTCGAAAGAAAAACCCGCCAAGGGCGAAAAAAGATATTCTTCAAACTGATGCTGAAACCGCTGCTGCATCGTCTCGTCAAAGGCCCTTGCGTTACTTCATCTTGTAGGTCACAGTGCCCCCAAGGTGCGTTTTATCATCACCAATTGAATGTTAAATCCTTTGCAGAAAAATAAACAAATTCTTCATTAAAGATTGAAATATTTCTTTGCTATCGTCCGGTGTACGTGTAGTGGCACCCTTGTCGTGTCGAAGGAAGGGGAATATGGAGGAGACCCACACACATCAAGAAGAAGGCCCGCTTGTGGACGCGGCTGCGGCGGAGCGGCTGCGGCGGCGCAGAGGTCTGCTGGTGGCGCGGTGCGAAGCGGTGCGGACGACCCTTGCTCTACGGCGGCGGCTGGCGGAGGTCCGACGTACGCTACTCCAACGCAAGCTGGACCATCTGCAGCTTCTCCATCGATTACACGTCGCGCTCGCGTCGGCAGCCGCCGCCGGGCAGCCACCACAGCAGCCGCCATCGCCGGAGCCGGTTGCCGATGGTGATGAACAGCGGGACCAGGGCAGTGTGACTGATCTGGGTGCTCACGACACTACGGAGCACGATGTGCATCTCTCCGCCACCATCAAGCATCAACACTTTGCACAGCCAGCAGAAGAGAGTGCGCCCGACAGGAGCGATGAGGATGAAGCGTACGCTTCGCCTGAGCGGAACGAGACGGAGGACGGCGGAGGACAGCCACCTTTAGGCTCGTACGATTCGGAACTGATGCCGGCCGAGAGCCAAGCGGTCGAACTGGAGATTGGCACCGTTCTGGTGCGCCGAGGAGGGGAAGAAGAGGAAGAGGAGGAGGAGGAAGAAGAACAGTATGGTCTAGAAGATGAGTCACAAATTGGGAAGAAGAGAAAGGCCTCGCATGCGACTGAGGAAGCTCTTTCCTGCAGTTATCTGGATAGTCAGGATGATGAATGCGAGCAACCCGAGGCATCGCCAAGGAAGAGGAGAAGGTCACAAGATGTGGAAGGTGACGCTGTACCGAAGGAGGACAAGGACGAGGATGAGAGTGAAGGCACTCAGCTGCCTCCAGACGAAGATGACATGCTCAGCCAAGAAATCAGTGTACAGATAGACGAGATAGAGCTGAGTCGAGAGGAGCACAAAGTGGAGGATTCCATTCGCGCTTGGCTCGAGCTTCGCGATGAAGAGGACGTCAACATCGACATTGACAAGGATGACGAAGTCGAATTGAGGGTAGCGCTCAAGCCTGCAGGCGCTTCACTACTGGCAGAACCTGATACGCTGGGCAGCGACATTTCGATTGACGATGATAACAAAGAAGTCGAAGAAGAAAAAGAACATCACGTACCGGACGAAGCCGACCAGCCTGCGGCCAAGCTGGTCGACACCCTCCTCTGGGAGGGCGACAGTGAGGAAGTATCCATGGACGAGGGCGAAAACGAGAACGAGGACGAGCTGTCCGTCGACAAGACACTGGTCCTCTCGCGAGACCAAGAGGAGGACTCCTTCTCACCCATTCGGTTTGCAGGTGGATCGGACATTGAAGAGGACGATGACGAAGCAACATGACTCTGTGCAAGCAGCAAGTCAGGTTTGAAGAGAATAAATAAGTGTCGTTTGGAAGAGCAAGCGGCAGGCGTGACGACAGCTCACGAGGAACGAGGCGAGGCGGTGGTGGAGGGCCCTGCCGGTGAAGCAGCAGAGGAGCCAGCTGACGTGGGTGACAAGGGCGTCGAGGGCATGGAAGAGAGAAGGACGATGGCCTGGATGAGACGCTCTTCTTGCCGCACTTTGTCCTCAAACGTGGACATCAGCTTTCGGAACTCCTCCACGCTCTGTGGGGCGCCGCGCGGCGATAGCATAGCGAGCGACGCTAAGTCGCGGCGTGGTGAAGAGGATGGCGGGGAGAAGCTTCCTGCGCTGTTCGCGCTGCGGGGACTAGAAAAGGCCTTGGACTGATTCATGAAGAAGCTCTCGGCTTCTCGGAAGGCCCGCACGCGTTCCTCGTGGAGCGTCTCCAGATGCTTGCTCAGCTGCGCCATCGTCACAGCGGGATCCGTGCCAGCTTCATGCGATGAGATCACGTGAAGCATCGGATTTTGAGGTACAGCGGGAGGTGTTACTGGAGCTGCTGTGTGATCTGATGAGTTAGCAAAACTAGAGGCTGTGCAATGTGCAGAAAATGGGGCTTGCGGTACATGTCTTGATGGGAACGTTGTTGGGCTTGGGCAGAGAGCCGTAGGATGATGACTTCTCGCGCTCCCTCTCCTTTTCCTTTTCCTTGCCGCCAGAACGAGTTCGCTTCAGACTGGCGTTCGGGAGCCTTCCATTACGGCGTGGCGTGATGGCGCCGTACTTGAATGAGGAGGACGAAGCAGGCACAGAAGATGACGAAGAGGGCGACCGCTCGCGCTTCTCTTCCTTGCTCGGTCGGCGATCAAGCACTCGCCGTTTCTTCCGATCCTCTTCGTTGTCGGCACTGGCGCTCATATCACTCTCAGCTTCGAAGCCATACTCGTCATCAGATGGATCAAGGTTCGAATGGCTCAGGGCGTTATCTTCCTCTTCCGCATCCTTAGGCGCGCTGGAGCCAGGTGGGCTAACGGCGGCATTACCATCCTTAGTGTCCTTGTTGTGCTTCATCTTGTTGAGCCGCTCGATTAGACTATTCTTCTTGATCATCGATATCTTAAGGAATGTAGAATTCTTCTCCTTCTCTCGTTCCTTAGTGCCTTCCCCAGAACTGAGCTGATCGTTGCCTGAGTCAGCAGAGATGGAATGTTCTGAGTTCCTTAGTGAAGATAACGACAGTGGCTGCATGTTGGAACATTCTCGAAGACTGGGCGTTCGCGCTGGTGGCGGAGTAGTGCGTATGTCCCTATCAGACGAGCTTCGCGTGGTTTTGTTCGGCCGTCCGATCTCGCGGTCCAGCTTCTCTCGTGAACGTTCTGCACGTGTGTGCTCTATCTCCCGCTCCCGATCGCGCGTAATTCGTTCCTTCTCGCGTTCTAACTTAGATCTATCTGAGCTTCTGTCCTTCATCAGGTAGGCAGCAGAGATGTTCTTGATTTCCTTGCGCTCTTTATCCTTCCGCTTCGATCGAGAACTGCTGCGCCCCTTCTTAGAGATGAAGAGTTTTTTGTTGTGCCTGATGGACTCTCGCGGGTCCACGGCATCGTATTCCACGGGCGGGGGGCCGCATTCAATTAGAATCTGCGATCACATGTCATCCTCTATCTTGAGAGTACAACAAATACATCAAAGAAGGTGTGCATACCTCAAGTAATCGAAGGAACACAGACCCATCAAAGTTGCTGGCGGTATTGCCCTTCTTCAGGCGATCCATGGACGTGAGCTTTAAGGATATATGATTGAGATTCCTGAACATCAAAGTCAAAGTCAAAACAAAACAAAAAGTTGACATCTAGACGCTGCACGATTATCCCAAGACCAAGATGTGGTACCGGCATATTGCAGCATGGAGGTAGCATGCGCATGGATACGCCTCCTCATACGCGAGTTCACGCTCCTGAAGGTCCTCATCGCTCGACGTCGTAACAAGCTCCTCAAAGAAGGTCTCAAATCGGGTGAGGTTGGCTTGAATGAACGGATTCAAGCGGAGCATGTGTTCCTGCACAGACATGATAACAAGGGGCGTGAGTGGTTGGCACCGCCTGATAAACGACAGGAGAGAGCTTGATACCTCTTTCTCACCAAACTCAACACCATTAGCCAAGTTCTGAATGACTTTAGAGATCAGTACCAGGCCGCGCCTACATTTTGGGGAGACGTGTTCTGAAATAAGAAGAAGAAGAAGAGCACAAGGGGAGAGATATAATGTTAGGACCGCCGCAAAATGGTTGTACCTTTACGTACCCTCAATCAAGCCAAAGGCCTCAGGGCTCACCACAGCCGGAGATATGAAGCGCAGGAAGAAGAAGCCCTAAGGGAAATGCAGACCAGTCAAGAGCCATCCTCGGCGATGAGATGCTGGCACTACGTACCGCCAAGACAATGTACTTGCTGTGCGGGAACTTTTTGCTCACTTCTCGCTGCAGGTAATAGCAGATCACTCGGAAGGACCTTGACAAGTGTGTATGATGAGACAGATGAGGACATGGATTGATACAGAGGCACATACCTAGGGCAGTACTTGAGCGAACTGGTGATGGTGTTGAGAAAGAGGTTGCAGAAGTCTGTGAGCGTCTGAGCGTTCTCCTCCAGGTCTTCTCCCGGAGCTATTCGTGCAGGATCGATCTGAACAGAAAATGCGGTTCAGTATATGTCGTGCACCATCAAAAGGATCGGGAGTACCTCCATGGACTTGTTCTGTGCATAGAGACTAAGGGCCTTCTCGACCAGAGGACGGATAACCTTGATCAAGTATTTACGACCGACTAGCTGGCAATAGGCAGAGAGTAGATGCGACGCAATGTCGTTTCCTCGGAAGAGAGTCGATCCCTGGATAATGCCTGCATTCAATGTTGAATGAACGTCTCGTTATCACGGTGTACTGCGCCATCGTTGATCGTTAATTCATACCTGTCTTACGCACTTCGCTGGCGATGAGCGTCACCAGCAAGGGGATACTTTTGCCGGGACATATACGAAGGACGTAGAGGAAGGCGTGGGCTACTCGCTCGGCCACCTGTGTATCCGTGGCCGCACAAAGCGCCTGAATGAAACGGTTAATCATGAGCCTGGCTGACAGTGAGAGGAATGCGTACGGTAATGATGGATAGATCATGTCGTGATACCAACTCAATCAGTGCCGAGTAGTGTGAATTCCAATGTATCTTTTCCTTCATTATAACTTTGCCTCCGCTCGATGCGTCCTCGGTTGGCGAGTGTCGGAAGTAGTCTATATCGAAAATACCCTGTCGATCGACAGCGATAAGAATGCGCCACTGTGGCCGCTCGACCGTGAGCAAGAAGCGTACCCTGACGTTCTCAAAGGAGTAGCCTATCCAACTGCTGGAATCTGGTCCAGGTTCCAACAGTATGATACCGTCACCCTCCTTGCATGTTAGCCGAGGCGTCCGACTACCGACAAGGGAATGAGTGATTGGGTCATACGAATGTTCAAAGAAGGGTAGGCGTACACGACATCCTTTTCATCCTTTTCATCTTGATCCTCGGGCCATGGGTTCCAGGGACAGTTGCAATCGTAGCAAGCGAGCAAGAGCAGAGGAGGAACCAACTTAGCCTGCGTCAGACGAGCGGATCCCTTCTCCTGGAGCAAGATTCAATATTCATTGAAGATCATGCACAGGCGAAAGCTACGAACCACTTTGGTGAGGTATCGATTGATGCTGTACGGTAAACGCACTTGCATCAGATTGAACTGTCGTGTGGCCTCCGTGGACGCCGCTCCCTTGGCATCCAACTGTATTGATGAGGGGAGAAGACCAGCATTAGCTTACTTGTTTGTGTGCGGGATACTTCCTATCTGGGCATAGCTGTACCATCGACAAACTATATACAGTGCTCTTCTTGGGGTCTTCGGGATGAGGCTGAATGAGGAATCCCGACATGTGACATTCCAATCGAAGCGTGCCCTCCTTTTCCAGGTAGTCTGGGTGCTCCACCTGGCAAGGATTCCTGGTCAGCCACACTTGTTAAGGCGTTTTTGTGGATAGGGCCCGCACCGATCGCCACAACAAAATGTGCGATCCATCCTTAAGTTGCTTGGCCGTTCGCAGGACAAGCTGTTCACACTTGGATGGGCCGCTCGGCAGCCAAGTATCAATCTTCAGCAAGTAGGCCGCAGGTTCTCCGAGTACCTCCTCAACACGCCCTCTAGTGTACATGTCATCCCAAAAGCACCGCTCTTCAATGGAGCTGAGGATGTCCAAGGCCTGAAGAGGAAAGCAATCCGTTAGTCCTAATACAAACCCAACTTTGATGTTAGATAGGCGAGACCTTGTGTGGCGGCGCGTTGAGAGTGGTATGACCTCGATAGCACGACATGCTCCAGTCTTTGGAAATAGCGGTGGAGATCTTGATTCGCGCATCACAGCCGTATTCGCTCATGAACTCGTCTTCCTCTTCCAACGCTTCCTCGTCGATGTCCCACTCCTCTTCAGTAACAAAACGAACAAACTGGGTGAAGAGCACATCGGGGAGCTTGAGTTTGAGCTGTCCACGCTGTTTAAGCATTCTACGCTTCTCTGTATCGCCGGCATCACGTATTGACGCCGAGGCCAGTAGGGCATCCGAGTTTGAGCAGAAGAGGGCTGCGTTGAACAGCTGACGCAGAAAGATGGGGAATGGTCGCTTCCGCATATACCTCCATACCTGCACACCACCACATGTCCGCCAAATCAGTGATGCATACAGTGCTTGCTGGGTGAGTCAAGCCTACCTCGGTCTGCGCAGCATCAAACAAAGTACGAGGTAGGAAGCTGTTGGATGAAGCATTCAGAGTCTTCTCGATGTTGTCGATGATGCCTGAGGGCATTCGCAGTGCAGCAATGTAGTAAGGGGAGTTAGAAGACTCTGATGACGGCGCTAGGTACTGAGAATAGATAATCTCTGCCAGGAAGGCCTTGGCTTGCTTGTCCTTATGTCTCTTGAAGTCCTCTGCCAGCATCCAGAACCGGAACACGGTCTCATCCACATCACGAAGAGAGGTGTCCTTCTTCTTGCGGCTCGTTCGCTCCATCGATGAATGCTGCGCGCTGACTCTAGGCGTTGTCCCTGCCCGCCGTCGCGCAAGCGGATCGGACTTGGGGTACGGTAGCCTCTGCCGCCCATTGCTCAAGTTGTTGAGCGGCTTGCTGTGGCCGATGAGTTCGGCGTCGTCGAGGTCGCTGTCAGAGTCGCTGTCACTGTCCTCTTCGTTATCGCTTCCTTTGGTGGTATTTCCTCGGTCGTGTGAAGTGTTGGGTGCTTTGCCAGCAGAAGTAGTTCGGTTAGCAACGTTTCGAGGTCGCATCGACGGCGACGGAGGTCCACTAAAGGTTGAACTGGGTGAAGAAGACAAGGGTGAAGAGACGGATGAAGACAGCTTATCGCTTCCACTCATCTTCAGCGATCTGTTCGCTTCGTGGCTGCCCTCATGGCGAGGAGATGAGGAAGGAGAGATATGTCGAATCCTGCTTCCCGATACGGGAATGGGCGAAACGCGGCCTGTGGGTAGATGAGAGGAAGAAGATGATGTGTATTCGCCGTCCGAGCTGAAAGAGAGAGGTTTGAATGACCGTTCGCCCGTTCGTGTAACGACATCGCCGTCGTCACCGTCACCGGTCTCAGCTTTCATCATCTTTCTGCCCTAAGTGACTGTTCAAACGGGCCGTGTTTGGCAGCTGTGAAGTTACGCCTCACCTCTTTCCGTTCTCGCTCTTCCCTCCACGCGAGACTCTGTTCGTCTCTCGTTCTTCTTGTACCAGTACACCAGATGAGAGGGCTTCTTCTCTGCAGCACCAAGGTTGTGTCTTCATACAACGGCCAGGGAACGGGTGGCGAGTACCCAAAAGCGAGATCATGCCCATCTTAAGGCCGACTTGATTGTTCTTAGTTACTTGGCTGCTGGCGGTTCAGGTTAGGTAAATCCTTTCCTGCAAAATGGAAACGGTGAGCACTCTGCCTCCAAAGAAGGCGCATGCGTTACCATTCTTGAGATCATCTCGCGGCTACCAGAATGGGAGAACCAGCTGACTGCATAGGTTAGCGCTGCAACGAACTGAAAGGGTGGTGATGGATGAGCTGCTAGAGCAAAGGAAACGATCCATTCGTAGCACTTGGAACGGACTACACCAAGCCGACACTATTCATCGAGGTGCCGCTGCACTTTCGTACGAGATAGATTGTACATTTCGATGTACGTGTTATATGTGATGCTGCCGGCTAGCAGTCGTGCCTTCTCAAAGAGCGGTCGCTTGCTGCAGTTCTTGATGATGATCGCAATTATCTCCTGGCGGATCAGCGCGAGCTGGTTATCATCGCTATCTTCCGAGATTGTCCTCCCCTCTTCATCACAGTTTGTCGCCAATGTACTGCTATCGTCATCCTCGCCTTCGAGCATTGACCATATGCGGAAAAGAAGCGTCTTCTCCAAAGTGCGATCGCTGCCGAGAGAGCTGGCGAAAACGGCGAACTGCTTCTTGTCGATTCCCTCTCGGCGTTTGGCTACCACGACATCACGCAGCCTACATTCATCATGTCGATCATCAGTTCAGTGCGGCACTTGTCGGCAAAACAGCCGTGGCACACTTACCGTCGGCAGGTAAGTCCGATTTCCTTGAGCAGATCCCGCGCGAAATGATCCATTGTGTTTCGATCATCCGCAGCCAGCCATGTTCGCAAATCGTCGTACTTTTCTGAAGAGGTCATCTTTGTGAGTAACCAGCATTCTTGAAAACGGGGCCATCAGATAGGTACGTACCCTCAAGAATGACTTTCCACACGTCCATTTCAGATCCGTGCTGCGACCTCGATCGCGATACAAGGTCAAGCGTCTTGTTTAGATCGCAGTACCTAAGTGATCAATCGGTTATTATGGAGAAACAGCTTGTTGACTTCTTGATTACACATACCACGCTGTTTTGATCTTGTACATCTCGCCATTCTCGAAGCGGATGACAAAACCTAACAGCAATGGAGAGTTAGATTAGGAGAATCTTGTCGCCACAGCCACGGAGGGAGCATGTACTCACCTTCGAGTCCGATGTTCTTCTCGCGGATGGTCTTCTGAAACACTTCGAACTCGGTGATGGAACTCACGCCCATGTCTTCTGCAGTTCTGTTGTCTCACATGAAATCAATACGTTGCGTGAGAAAGGAGCATGATTAGCGGACGTACCTGCACGTAACGAAAGGAATGCCATATTGCTTGGCGTGCTCCTGCATCTCGAAAAATGGGTAGTAATCTCCCGTCCGTACGTGCCTCACCGATATCAAAGTAAGTGCATCCTGCATGGTATCATGATGAAGGCCCTTGTAAGTCGGCTGGCATGATGGAAAGTTACGAGTGAGACAACAAACACACCTCGGGGTAGTCGAGCACCACGCGTGACTTTTGACTGCACCACTCATATATGGGCGAATAGCTGCATACAAAATGAGATATTCATCAAATCATGCAGAAGATTCGATGGTGATGTACCCCTTTTCAATCCACTGGGCAGAGTATTCATTGTAGGGGATCTTCGACTGCGCAATGAAGGCTTCCACAATCCGCGAGGTGTCCGTCACTCCATTCTTCGTTGCGAACCTACAATTACCAACGAGAAAGCGCTCAGTATCCATTGATTCGAGCACGCGCACAAGAACGACATGATGGCCATACCTCAGTTTCCCTTCTGTGATGAACGGGCAGATCATAGAGCCGTCCAGCTTTTCCAGGATGATGAATGGACGATTGAGGTTGATCTTTTTGGCCTCTACCTCCTCGGTTTCGTTCACTGCACCGTTCGCGCAGAAGGAATCACATGTGAATAGTGTGTTCTCTACTGAAATCATCACTGATCAGCTACGACATGCACACTGGGTACCATTGAAGAACTTGTGGAAGCGGCGAGACAGCACTTTGCCCGTGGTGTGTGAGAAGATGATTCCTGTGTGACCACAGCAAAGTGACAGCAATGGTGAGAATGTGTGCACGAAGCGAAGAGGAAGCAAAGGCCAATCCACACACCTCGGCACTCCCGCCGCAGCCGCCAGTAGTGCGCCGTCTGAGCATCTGGCGCCGTCGCCGGGTCCGGAAATATGTCCTGCACCACACATTAAATTAATTAAAATTATTATTATATAAATATAAATTACTTTTTAAAATATTTGTACCTTGGCCATCCCGAGAAAGTAGACAAAGCTCGAAAAATCTGGACCCTTTACCTCACGAAAGTCGTCCCTTCCTGTCCACCAAGAAGCCATTATTTTTTTTGATTTATGGAAAAGTAAAAATAAATTGAATTTACCCTTGATGGCTTCACGAATTTCTTCAATGTTGATGTCCACCGGAAACAACCCGCTGCTCTCTCGTGCCTCCATGATTTTTTCGTGCTATTTTTTTTGCCTTGCCGCTCTTTTTAATATTTTTTAATCTGAGAAAATTTCAAGAATTCCTGAAAGGAAATTTGTTTCCAAAACCCAAATATTTCGGAAACTTAATCCAAAATTTCGGGCGAAGAAGGGTGCTACCCACAGTGCACAAAAAACATGTTATTTACATCATGTGTGATGATACCCGGGCACAGGGGTCACTTGGCCACACAGACGCGCATCATCGGTCGCTGGGGGCGAGCGATATTAGCCCCAGGCCGCAGTCGTGCAGTAGTTGATGACCAACTGACCGCTGCTGTGAAAACACTGATTGTTGTTATATTGATGGCGAATTGGTGAGGCACAGTCGTGAGTATACAATCCAGTCCACAGATCGGGAAATGCTTGTACCTTAAAGAGATCGGCGATCACTTCCTCAGGGTTCGGCTGGAAGGCGCCGTTAACAAACAAAAACTGCATCATTCACGCCACAAACACGCGCACGCATGCTTCATGTTAGACCGACCAGTCGAGAGCAACACTGCAATAACGTATGAGAGAGAGAGCAACTGGTGGTGCGCACCAGCGGATCGGTGGGCTTGCATCGGAGCTGCTTTCGCAGGAAGTCCACTACGAATTGGAATGTGGCCTTGTGCTGCAGCTTGAACCTGTTCACCTGCACCACTCATTTGTTACGACTAGTCCAACCCAACTTCCATAAGTTTCCTTCTTCCCTTCTTTTTTATTCTTTACCTAAAATCAAAAGTAATATATAATCTAACATATGGTAAATACTATTATTTCGGTACTGGAAGGAGGCCCCATACCTTTAGAGCAGGCGCACCACCAACAGCCTTAAACATGATGACTACTTTCCCGTCCTTCATGTACTCTGTTGGTAATCACAGAAAAAACAACAAAACGACAACATCGTTTAATGACCAAAAAAGATGATTTCTGTTCGTTGACATGATGTATTATTATTACCTTCCATCGTTTTGGGGGCAGGTGCCGCCGCTGCGTCCCCACCAGACGGCGGGGGTGACGCCGCATCCGCCATCCTCTCCTTGTTTCTCCTTGGTAAAGTTTGAAATGAAAATCATTTCTTAAATCATTTCTTTGGGTTCCGTGATGACGTCACCAAGAGGAAAAGGCAAACGATTCTTCCGTCATGTCCGCCGAAGGAGGCGAACCCGTCTTTCTCGGAACGAGCCACGTCCTCTCTTCTTGTTCCCTTCTCTTCTTTCTCTTTCAGAAAGTGCAACAAAGCGATGGAAAAGAAGGTCTATTGTGGATGACTCGCGAAGACTCAAGCAGGCCACCCGACGACATATATCATCGTCGGTGGAACTTGAGAAGGGAGAGGTTGTAGTTGTCGAACGAGTTCTTCAGCGGCGAAGCGAAGCTGACGTGGGGCTTCTCGAACGGATGGCTGTTCTCGAGCGTGTTGATCTCCCGCAGGTCGGTGTGAACGATGTCTAACCACGCCCGCGCGAGCTCTTCGCTGACGCCCAGCACTTGCGTGAGCAAGTGCGTCGAGCATCCCAGGTACTGGTTGTGCCGCCCACGCAGGATGCGATTGGCAATCTTCACAACCGGACCCAAGTTCTCTTCGCCAGCCCAAGACGCTCCAGCCATGACTCGCTTCAACCCTGAAGTCGCCGTTGCCTCGTCCGTGGGCGATGAAGACGAAGCAGCGCCATCAGCCGCAGCACTGGGAGCATCTGTGGCATCCTCTCGCAACTCCAACTCGGCGGAATCGATATCGGCACCGACCTGAATTCCGTTTGAGGTACTGGCTTCGCTCCCCGCATCGGAGGGAGGATCAACAGTATCTATCTCCCCGGAGGAGAGGGTGAGATCATCCTGTGGTCGCGAGTCTTCGAGCACGGTGGCCTCCGTTTCCATCGAGCGTCGGATCTGCTGCTCTCGTCGCTGCCGCTCCTCTCGAAGCGCATGGAAGTAGTTAACCAGTCGCTCCAGAAGAAGGCAATCAACCAGAACCACTCGCTTCAGCTTCATCACATCCTTTGACCACTTGCGCGCCATCCTCTCACGGCGAGCCTTGAGTTCCTGCTCGTCTTCAATCTCTTCCTCGGGACACAGCTGCGCCATCACCTCAATATCCATTCGCGCATCGTCTTCTCTATCGGGATCGACCCGCTTGAACTTGCCCAACTTGCGGTTGAGCTTAGCGTATCGGTAACCCCCCGTCGCTGCCAAGAAGTTGGCCGCACGATGGTCGCGGATGGTGGCAATCGATCCACTGCTGCTCGTAATGCTGTAGCAACCGCTACGGCTGCTTACAGTCAGCTTTCGTTCTCGTTTCTTTCGCTTTTCGTCCCGAGCAAAAATGGAGGCGATGGTGTCGTAGATGAGGTTGTGCAGGATGTTGTTTCGCGGGAACTTGAACACACTATCCAGGCAGAAGTAGAGCAGGTTCGAATTGCTGCCCTTCGTGTTGTAGAAGTTGAAGGTAATAAATTGGTCCAGCAAGGTGTTGTTGAGTCGCACGAGCTGCAACACCCATTCGACGGAGCTCAATCGCTCGAAGCCGAAAGCGCCTGCAGATTGTTCTTACGTGAGCACTTCATTTAAGATTCCACATCGAGAAGGGGGCTGCGTACTGCTTGTGTTATATTGGGAAGAGATGAAAGGCTTGAGCAGGCAATAAAGATAGCAGTGAGAAAGCTCTGACTGCGTCAACTCTTTTATAAAGTGAGTGTTGTTGAAGTCCTGTTCGTCGGAATAGTAACCCTCGTCCCGGTTCTCCCTTATAATTTCGATAATTCGGAAGAGTGTCTTCCGCCATCGTTCGGTAAGTGACCTATCCCGCTTCTCCCTCCCTGGCTGATGGGCGCCTCGCGGCGCCTCCGGCTTAGTAGCCGCTTGGCCACTGTCTTGAGTCTGCTGACTGGCCTCCTCCTGCACACCCGCCGCGCCGGTCGCTCCTCGATGCGCTCCTCCATCTTCGCTTTTACTTCGTTCTGTTCGTTGCTGTGGTCGAGGCTCAGCCGTGCCCGATCCTTCGCTTGATTGTGAAGGAGAGGGACTCGGTCCGTCGTGTCGCGCACGCCAGCTTTGAACTGAAGGTGAGAAGGAAGATGAAGACGAATCGACGATGACTCGGCCCACTCTACGTAACGACGAGAGTGACGGCGATGCAGGTGGGGCGGCTCCGTTCGGCAGTGTGGTTGGAGATGGAGATAAAGAGGAGGTAGAAGAAGAAGCAGAGGATACTGCACTTGGAGGAGGAGGAGGGGGAGCCTGAGGGAAGAGGTTGAAAAATGCATTCTTGAGAAGATATCGCACGACTGACTTGCTCTGGATCGTCTTCGATATCGGCGAAGCGGGTGGGGAATTCTTAAGGACGTGGAGAATCTCCTTAGCGATCTTTGATTGCTGGGAAGGAGTTAAGGTAGAAGCTGGTAGCGAGCAGTGCTCAACAAGCTTAAACAGCTCTCCTCCTCTTGAGAGCTGCAGTTGGGCTTCGTAGGAGCCCATAAGCGGTGAGGGTGGAATGAACACCTTCTTGTAGCCTGACTTTGTCAGCTCTTGAATCAGGTGTGCATAGAATTTCTGCGCAATAATGAGTGAGAAACTGCTTCACCCAAGATAGATTGGTAAGTAGCACCTCAGCCCGTTCCCGCTTGTTGAAAAATCGGCATTCACGCTGGTCCTCGAACACGGATGGAGCTCCGCTGGGGCCAGAAGCACTATTTGTGGTGTTCTCCTCAGAGTCACTACGGTTTGATGTGGCTCCGGTTACTGTGTTGGCACGCGGACGCTGGCCCGGGCCAGTGGATGGGTTGGTGAGAGATGGGACTGAGTAGCTGCCGAAGTGAAGGAAGAGTCGGAAGAACTCCTCTTCCTTCTGCAATCGTTTTGCTGAACGATCCCGACTGCAGGCTTTCTCCTCCATTTGGCAGGCCTGCATGGGCTGTTCTGGATCAGCAGGTGGTTCGGTCGTAGGCGTAGTCCAACTGGTCTCGCCTACTTCAGGCGTATCATCACTTTCGCTCTTCTTCGTTTGCTCAATCGTTGCCGTGTGAAGCTCGGCAGTAATAAACTTCATCCCAGACTGGCCGATGGTGATTGCATTAGGATCGTCATGAAGTACAACGTAGGCACTGTATCAAAAGCCAAGAACGGGCAGGTACCAACGAAATGAGAGTTTCCATCCTCTCTATGAAGAAGGAGGAGGGAAACTGAGGAGCCCCCGGCTCACAGTTCCCGCGTTGGTCACATGCCCACGCCTTGCTCCCGTTGGCTGGAGCTGTCATCAGGACAGGGGAGAACAGAGCTAAGCACAAGAACTGAAGATGGACTCCTCCAGCCTCCCAGCATATATGTCCTTCCTTCGATTTATTGCCTCGCTGCTGCCACTACTATTGCTCCGTCCTTTTCCACGCCTTCGTCGCGAAGCCATGAAGGTGAGGAGGCGGAGGGTACCTTGCGAGGTCAAAGGCGAAGGTGGAGCCGTGGACAGAATTCTCGAGAACTCGCCGCTCCGCGAGCGCTTCTGCGTTCGTATATCTGAAAAAAGAAAAGGGAAGGGGTAAGGGTGTGGTTTGAAGAGAGCGTCAACCCTATCCATCTCCCTCACTATTTTTCTCACCCCATGGCGTCCAATCCGTGTCAAGAGGAGGGGTACCTTCAGCACTGGTAGAGCGAACACGAACTGGGGGGCTGAAGTAGAGATTTGGCTGCTCCTTTGCCTTCAGCTCGGCTGGGTAGAAGATTGAGTGTGAGAGGAAGAATTGGATAAAGTTGTGACGCTTGATTGAAGAACAAAGCCAAGAGTGAAGAACTGATGAATGAGGAACAAGACAGCTAACGTCTTGCTGGAACAGAAGGGTAAGATGGGCACAAGGCGAAATCTAACAGGCAGCAAGGACAAATATAACAGATAAGGAAAGTAGTTGAAGCGAAAGAAAACCGTAGCCGCCGACAGACTGTCGGCGTAGGGTTCGTTTGAATGAACGAGCAACACGCATCAATGGACTGGCCACCCTCAACAGACACGTACCAATTGTAGAGCGTGGTTCTGACTGTTGGTGTTGAAGTTGAGGTTGTTGCTGAGCGGAATGTTGGCTTCGCCCGCGATGGTGATGACCCAAGGGCAAGGGCGAAGAAGGCCGTTGTGATGTGGAACGCAATCGATGCTCTCCCACCCCTACAGCTGTCCCGTTAGGCTCACTCGCGATGGTATTGCCGAGGGTTGTGGAAGGGGAGGATGACGGAATGGGGAGCGTGCTTCGCCTCTCCATATTTGTGTCCCTCTTACCAACCTCTATGAAATCCCCTGCACGTGTTTCATCCCTTCCACCTTCTTCCCGAATCTCAACTGCGGCAGGCTGTTGATCACCAACCACGGAAAACGTCAAAGAGGTAAGTGTGAGTGCACATGCCGAACTGAACTAATAACCACAAAGTTCTCCTTAAAGCGTAATGAGGTGGAGACGTGAAATACCCGCGGCGAGTAGGGCGCTGACACCCGGTGGTGTGGATGATAGCGCGGCGATCCTGCCCCGCCGTTGCTTCCGCTCCCTGCCTGCGTCTCGCCGGAGAGCAGATGACCCGCCCGTCGCCCGCGCGTCATCTTCCGCCGATCCTTCTGCACCAGGCGAACAACATATAATGGTGGTAAGTACACAGAAAACACCCTCAACCAGGAAAAAGCACTAGAAATAAAAATAAAAATAAAAATAAAAATACAAATTGTAGCACAATGTGCGCGCGGGATTTGCAGTTTGTAAATGATGTACTGTGGTACTACGAAGACCAAATTGTAAAGGCACGTTACCCCATGTGTGAAATGCATCGAGTAGAGGAAGAATGAGGAGTATGGATGGCATCGTGTAGAGGGAGGGATGATGCACATTAAGAAGTAGGAGGAGAAAGATGGAGCAGGAGGCATACCTCTCCCCTGATGGGGTACTCCCCAGCAACCTGGCTCGTCGTCGAGAACGTGCATCCATTCGCGTAGGACGATCGATCGTCGGCGTCGTTGTCGGGGATCGGAGACGACGTGGATGACGTGGATAGCGATGTCGACGCGCTCGCATCGATCCTCGATGAATCGGTCGTCGCCCGCTCGACCACGACCACCTCCACTTGAACCCCATCCACATCGGCGTAGTCTTCGATTAAAAGGTTGATCCCGCCGCCACGAGAGTGCTCCATCTCGCCTCGGTCGATCGTAGTCGTGTGTGCGCGCCGCACACCAAACTCCACCTCCGCCATCTTCCTCTACAACTTCCCCTCAAAAATTGATCTCTTAAAATTGATTCGAAATTATAGACAGGTCCTCTGCAGCTATGCACAATGGAGAGATGAAAAATTGGGAAGAGAGATGGAGGAAGAGATCAAAAAACCCCAACACGTGGGATAGTGGCGAAGATGTAGAGACGCGAAGAAGAGACGGAGTAGGAAGTCGTAGGAGAGATGAAAGGAGAGAGGATGAAGACGACTCGAGGTTCAAAAAAAGAAGATGTTCTGTGGTTGGGCGTTCGCTATGTATCCGTGCCTCGATTGATTTATTGTTCTCTCTCGGGATCCTTCCTCTCCTGCTTCTCTTCCCCTCAAGCCGCACACCCTTGGCGCAGGGAGGGGTCCACAGCCAGCGCGCCTTCGCTTCGCTCTCTGAACTTTGTAGCTTTCGTTCTTTTTGTTCGGGATTTGGTGACCACAGAACTCAGTACGCAGGCTTTTCGCTTCCAGTTGCGCGCTTCGGCGAAGCTGAGGAGAAGGAAGAGGTGAAGACCACCGTGGTCCTCTCTTTCTCAAACGCGCGCAGGCTGAGGGAGTCAAACCCCAGATAGAAGAAGAATGAAGAGAGAACGGGACCAAGTGGCCAGAAACCAAAAATACTAGCTGCAGGATGTTCTTCGTGTTTCCTTGAGCCTTCTTTCTGGCCAACGAGGGCCGAGAGAGTATCGGGAAATTACCCTTCACCGCGCCGATGGGAGTGTAGGAGTTACGGAGCGAACCCACATCATCTCGTTCCGAGTACCTACCGACAGCATTGCTTTGGCTTTAAGCTGAAATTTCGAATACCGCCTTCTTAACCAAATACAGCGCATTCCTAACGCCAAATATTTCAGAACGAAATTTCAAACTTTTGGCGCCAACCTGCGTTAACTAATAAAACCAAACTTTATCAAATCTGGGGTGGTGCTTTTACACAAAGGAATTAAATACATATAAATCAATGTCACAGTCCTCTTTAAAGAAGGACGATGATGATGTCACTGATATCAAAAGAAGTCCACCCACCAGTGGCGATTCGGAATCGCAGCCCATCTTCATCTTGAGCGGCGGCGGTAGTAGTGGCTCAGTCTCGCGCGATCCTCCCTTCCATCTGTCCAACCTGCGCGGTCGATACTTCAACGACGTCTGCAAGCGCCGCAAGTTGTCTCTCGGTCGACGCACGCACGCGTCTCTGGCATCTCCAGTGCCGCCTTTGGTAACTGAGTCAGTCAAGACCAGCGGTTTAGTTGAGATACCAGCGCCGAAGAAGAAGAAGAAGAAGAAGAAGAAGAAGAAGAAGAAGAAGGAAGGCGATGAGGAGGAGGACGAGGAGGAGAAGGAAGAGGAGGAAGAGGAAGACGACTACAAGCCGGCATCGGGGAAGCCTTCGTTGGAGGACATCACGTTCTCCCCATTCCCGCCAGTCGCCTTTGACGACGCCGAAGTGCTGATTTCGCAGAGCGTCGATGAGGAGAAGGAGCGACGACCGGAACAAGACGTCCTCCCTGGTGACGCCGTCTGGGGTGATGATGAAGATAGGTAATTCTACCTTCATTCTCATCTCATTCTGATCAACATGTTTCTGACTGACATTCATTCTCTTCCGTTGATGCTGATGATTCTCTGATGATTCTCTTTCAATGATCAAGATGGTGGTGGTACTGTTGCAGCGAGCAGCGACAAAGTCAGGCCGTAAGAGAACCCTTGACAACACACACCACTGAAAAGAGTAGCGTGACCGTTGATCTAGATGCCTCCACAAAGGAAATGCAGAATAAGGATCACAATCGAAAAGATAAGAACGATGAAGAAGAGGAGAAGGAGGAAGGGGAGGGAGAAGACAACGAAAAGGAGGAGGAGGAAGAAGAGGAGAGCGACAGTGATGAGGATGAGCGAGCCACGCAACAAAGAGGGAAGGTGTTTTCTCCGGTGATGATGCCTACCGGACAAGTGAGGATAGGCCTGTCGCCAGCGCCAAGCTCGCCTTCCTCATCGTTCTTTCCTGCATCTCAGCCTCTGCCTTCACATACCCGACCATTCCCGAACAGCGAATCGGTAATTCCTCCTCCTCATCATCGTCATTATCATCGTCGTCATCAGCATTGATTCACCTGATGACCTCACCCATTCCTTTCCACTGCAGACGATCCCAATGATGTCACGACAAGAGATCGAGCGAGTGCTGGGCGGACTTTCCGATGACGACGAACAGCAGCCATCAAAGCCCCAGACACAGGCTACACGTGATGAAGATGAAGTGGATGCACGCGCGGATGGACGCATTCCTCATCAGAAAACCACCGGTGGAGCAGGCGGCCACCTGCGTCGGCGCTTGAAGGGTCAGCGAAGAACACCCGAGAGCCGAACACGCTCCACTTCTTCTTCGAATGCTGTATTGAAGAAGGTGAACATCATCGAAGAGAATGGGAGGATGGTGGAGATCATCGAGAGCGAAGGAGTTCGGGAAGAGCAGATGCAGCATCCCGACATTGAAGGAATGATGATGAAGAAGAACGGGAAACAGCGAAAAGATGCCGAAGAGGAGGAGGAGGAGAACGACGACGAAGAAACGGTGAAGGACGACCGAGCAGTGCGGACGATCGGCAATCGCCAGCAAGTCATTCGCGTACCATCAGAAGATAAGAATCCTGATGATAGTCAAGAGGAGGCTGATGATGAAGAAGATGAATGCAAGGAAGCCGAAGATGAGAACGAAGACGATGACGATGCAGAACGACAAGGAATGGTCAAGAAGCCGACCAAGCCGATGAGTTCCGCGAGGAGACTCTTTGTGGACGATCAAGATGACGCTGAGGTGGACGCGCCCGACGTCCCGGACTGGCTGCGTGCGCGAAGCAGGAAGCACAAGGAGGGATCCACAATGACGAGAGATGAGTTTCGTCAGCTTCTGAGGGAGAAGCCCGTCTCCTCCCCCGGTCTGTTGCAGACGCGAAGCCGATCCAACAGTGCTGGAAGTGGTGAGGATGCATTCCCGAGTGCCAGCCGCCGATCGAGCCCGTCCAAAGTCCGTGACACACAATGCAGAGACGATGACGCTGAGAAAGCGAAGGATCCGCCGTGCGCCACGGACGAACAAGGCAAGTCGGCGGCCGTGCAGGGTGTGGCAGGGAAGACTGATGAACCCGTGGGCCTGATGGTCAAGGACCAACGATGGCCCTTGCAAGGAATTGTGCCCTCTCTCCCTTCTCTCCCTTCGTCTTCATCGCTGACCGAGATCGAGGGTCACAACGATGGTGCGTACCCAACCATCACTGTATGTCTACCTACTACTTAACTTAACCTAACTTGCGCTGCAGACCAACCAAAGGCAGTCGCGCAGTCAGTGCCGATGAGGACAACGCAAGTGCGCGCCACTCACTGTGCAGGAGGCAACTCACCTGCCAGCCGCACGAGTTCGAATGGCGACAAGCGATCGGACTCGCCTGACCACCGGCGGAAGACGGGTGAATCCCCGATCAAGCCTACCTTGTCGATCGCAGCCAGCAAGCAGTCACAGGAACTGAGCGAAGAGCCGTTCCCATTCCAGGTACGTACCAGCGGGCGATTGAATGTTGATCCCTCACTCCCTTTGCTGATGGAAGCGTCATGTTCGATCGTCCAGCCTCGTTCACAGCGAAGCAAGCGACCCAGAGAACCAGACCAGCCAGTGCTGTTGATGTTGACCGGTCTCAACTTCATTCTCACGGGTCTGAAGGAAGACAAGCCGCCCTTGGAGTCCACGACGACTGCCACCTCGTCGGCCCGTCTTCCGCCACGGATCCTGCACGGTACCCGTCTACTGCGCACATCAGCAGTGCATTCACTTCTTCCTCACACTTGTCGATTCCCTTTGATCAGAGGACGAAGTGAAGCAGTTGGTCGAGGACTTGGGAGGGAAGGTCATCAATCGCCTGACACAGCTGTGCCACGATCAACGACTCACGAAGGCGTACGCAACGATGCAGCTGAAACGTTGTCATCTTCATCGTCTGATGGAAAACACTTTGATCAGGTTCGTGCGACGTACAGCGTGGGGTGACCTGCCTTCGGTGGTGCTTATCTCCGACAAGCACCATCGTACCCTCAAGTACTTGATGGCGGTTGCTGCGGTACTGCTGCCAAACGTTGGCATTCTTGGTGTGAAGCCTTGCATCATCATTCCCCACTCATCACCGTGATCCCAGGGCATTCCTACGATTCACTATCGATGGCTGCTTCATTCGGCCGAGCAAGGCACACTGCCCTATCGGCCATACCTTCTGCCCGCCGGTGTTTCCCTCATCGATGAAAAGCGGATCGTGCAGTACTTGATCCTTCTCCATCAGATTGTTGATCACCTCATTCGACTCATTCTCGTCCGTCTTCAGTGACGAGAGCTGGCCACTGTCCGTGTTTGCAGGGATCGGGATCAGACTCTTGGGCTCGCGCCAGTTCATGGTACGCAGTGCACAGTCTTCTTCTTGAACATGCACAGCCCTTGTCTCATCGCAGCTGCGTTGGAATCGGAGCAGAAGTACTGGCGTTTGGTGCTGGAGGAAGCGGGAGCTCAGATCATTGAACCCCAACACCCCAACACGACGAGTACCCAGCGTCCGGACCCGCCCAAGCCCAAGCGCAAACAGAGCAAGAAGCCTCAACATTCCCCTCTGATGAAGTACATCGTCATCGAGAATGAGAGCTATCTGCCTGAGTCGCTCCGTACCGGAGGAGGAGACGCAACAGCGGCTGATGAACGGAAAGAAGTGGAAGGCGCTGATGAAGTGAATGAGTCGACGCAGAAGAAGAAGACGATGAAGAAGAAGGACACTGGCGCAGGCGAGGAGGGCCACGAGAAGAAGGTCAGCCTCAAGAAGCTGATGGAGGAGGAAAGGCGGAAACGAGAGAATGGAGAGAGCAAAGAGGTCGAGAGATCGACAGAAGATGAAGGAGAGGGATCGAGCGAGCGAACAACAGTGTGCACGATCGAGTGGGTCGTGCAGTCCCTCATCTGCAGGCGTTGTCTGGACGTGGATGCCCATCCTCTCTTCCGTCACTCGTGCCAGCCTGCCCCGCTGCCCTCCTGATTGGTGATGGGCCACGTCCTTCATTCTTGTGTACAGTCTGAAGCGGACAACAATAGGAGTTGGTCATCTTCAAAGACAAACGTGCTCTATTGCCTTATTGATTGCTGGTTTGGTCTTCCTTCTTCACCTGTTGGCGCTCCCATTCCATCACGTTGAAATGTCCAACCTACACATGCTACACCCCAGAAAGATTGATCAATGATGAAGAATGTCCCTTGAAGGTTGATGGATGTTGAAAAAATTGAAATCATTACATAGTTCATTTGTTTTGATTTGTTAAACGCGTGTTAGATATCAACACAATAGTTCCCTTGACAAGTTAACTTGCATTCCTTGAATGGACTGATTCAGCCAACTCTTTTTCTTTACATTTTCTCTTTCTTATCTGAAGTTTGTGGTGAAGAAGAGTTTACTCAAGTTAGAAGCTTTCCTCCACCAGTTCCAACTTCATCTCATATGAGCATGGCCCTTCTTGTGAATCGTAGGGGTGATGATGGGTGGGTGATGTTCCTGTGCCTTTTTACCATTGGTGCGTTGAACTTCTCACATCTCGGACCTAAAAAACCTCACCTTGACCTTTGTTGTTAACAAAACACAAGTGACGTGGACAGGTGTGGTGGCAGGGGCATCAGGAGGGAGACAGCAGTGGTCACCGTCATCACCATCACCTCCGCTGTGGGATGAGGTCTTCAAGTTCGCAGCGGCGGTGGTGGATGAGAAGAACAATACGCAGGGGATCACGGAGTACCACTACCGATGGGACATTCCTGCGGTGTCCCAGGTCATCGCCAACGAGTACGGGCAGGTCTTCATCATCCTCCACGTCAAGACCCACACCTGGCGCGTCACGCCTGGCAATCGGACATGCTGCCTGTGCACGAACCCCTACGCGTGCGGCAACGTGCTGCCGCCGTCGCCCGACTGGCTCCGGCGGGGCAACGAGACAGAGTACCTGGGCGTCACGTCCATCAACGAGCGGGAATGCTACGGATGGGCCAAGACCGTACCTCCGGTGGCCAAGTTCGGGTGGTGGATCAGCGTGGAGACGGGCACGCCTTGCCAGCTCTCGTGGCTCTACCAGCCATCGAGCAACATGGTGATGAGCCACTACTCCAACGATCCTGCTCACGTGCCCAAGGACCTCTTCGCCATCCCTTCCTACTGCCCTTTCCATGAGACCGATCCCAACTGTAGCATCTCCGGCTTCTGATCAAGGTGTGAATTTCTTTTTCTTTTTCTTAGATAAATTTCTTCTTTTTCTTTTTCTTTTAAATTTCTTTTCTTTTTCTTTTATTCAAAACAAAACAAAAATGAATTTGCATAGAGGCCGTGCGGCCTTTGCTGTCGCCTTGTCATCTGGTCTGGTAAGGATTTATGTCTATGATTTCCCGAAGATGTGGAAAGCATTTTTTAAAAAAATATCGAGTAGAGCATTTTTAATTTTTTGGAATTTTAAAAATAAAATTCATTCAATTGCTACAACAAATTTCTCATAATCGCCTCTAAGGCGGGCTTCCCTCTTACTACTAGAACGAGGCTGTTGGCGGTGGTGGGATCGGTCCCGAAGAGTGCTGCTACCCATCGATGGGAGCACACATGGCCAACCTCATCAACAACAACCACAACCAAACAACGAGCGGTGTCGGGGAAGAGCGTGTCGGCTTTGTGCAAGAAGGGGGCAGTCGATGAGGCCTTTCGTCTCTATCAACGACACCCAAAGGTCTATGGCGCATCGTCGCTCATCACCAAGTTTGGCCAGCTACGGAGTGTCGATCAGGCGAAGAAGGTGTACGACATGCTCATCTCAAGCGGCACGCCTCCGGACAGTGTGGTTCTCAACTCGATGATGAATGTATTCCGCCAGTGCTCGCAAGCACGTAACTCACTGTCCCTGCTTGACGACTATGACCGGTTTGCCATCACTCCTGATGAGTTGGGATTCCACCTTCTGGCTGCAGCAGCTGGCGAGGCAGGCGATGCTCTCGCAGCAAAACGATTGATGGGGATGCTCGAAGAAGGACGCTTAGCGTACTCACCAAGCATAGCCGATTGCGGGCAACTCATCAAGGCTCTTATCTCCGGTGCCTCCTCCTCGGAGACGAGCGCCTCGCGATTCGCCGATGCGTGCTCAGTCTTGCGCATGATGGACAAGTTCGGCATTCGGCCAGATCAACAGCTCTTCTCGATGCTTCTCCCCACATGCCCTGACCTGAATCAAGGCAAGATGCTGCGTGATCGAATGAAACAGGCCCAGTTGCGAATCAACCACTTCGTCGCGTCGGCTCTGATTAGCATGTACGCCAGATTCGGAGAACTGCGCCTGGTGACGGACACATACAAGGACTTCATCGAGGAAGGTCATCGGCCAAACTTAATCGTGATGAATGCTTTGATCGCCGCGTACAGAAAGCTAGGCGAACCCAGCAAAGCAACTGCGCTGCGTCACGACATAGACCGCTTCAACATTCGTCTTGATGAAAGAGGATTCCATATGTTTGCGGCAGCATGCGGTGAAGCTGGCGATGCTGACGCAGCGACAGATATGTTAGCGAAGATAAGGGCAGAAAAATACAAGCCCGATGGCGTTGACTGCGCGCAGCTCGTAAAGGCTATCCTGGCCGGCTCATCGCCTTCAAGAATCAAGCATGCGCTCTCTGTTCTTGACCTCATGGACGAGCATTCGGTTAAGCAGACTGGGCAACACCTTTTCGTGAGCATGCTAGAGGCGTGTGCAATCGATGGAAATATAGATATAGGCAAGCAGCTACATCGTCGTATCCTGCAACCCGCGACGGTGGTGGATGACTACACCCTCAGTGCGCTCATCAATATGTACTCGAAGTGCGGCTTCATCGAAGAGGCCATTCAAGTTTTCAACGACGATCGACATAGCAGTAAAACCCAACCGAAAGTCAGTTCATGGACTTCGATGATTACAGCGCTCGGCCAGCATGGACGAGGCCAGGAAGCACTGCGGGTCTTCGAGGAGATACTCAAACTCGATCGAATAACCCCGAACGAGATCACGTTGATTGCTGTCCTCAACGCGTGCAGCCACGCAGGTTTGGTGGCCGAGGCACTTGCGGTCTACAGTGGTCTCGAAGCTGGGCGCTTCGGAATAGCACCCACCCTTCAGCACCAAGTTTGCCTTGTGGATGCTCTCGGGCGAGCAGGTCGCCTGGAGGAAGCGGAGCGGTTCATCGTAGAGAAGATATCGACTTCTCAGGAGATCGCCTGGCGTGCGTTGCTTGGAGCTTGCAGATCATATGGTGACGTCAGTCGAGCCGAGCGGGCGGCTGCCCAAGTTCAGGCCGCACTTCCACGCGATGCCTCCTCCCGGGTATTGCTAGGAAACATCTATGCAGCCGCGGAGCAGTGGAACGATAAGGAACGAGTGTGGAGCCTCATGCAAACAGAGCGTCTTCGAAAAACGCCAGGTATCAGCTGGATCATCATCGATGGCCAGCGGCACAGCTTTGTGGTGGAAGATACGAAGCATCCCTCTTCGAAGGAGATACATGCCGAAATCGGTCGGCTGTGGCGTCAACTCAAGGAAGCAGGCTACAATCCGAATACATCGATCATCTCGCGAAAGATTGAGGACGAAGAAGCGAAGGAATGCCACCTACGGCAACACAGTGAGAAGTTGGCTATCGCGTACGGGCTCATCAGCACGCCGCCCAAGTCCACTCTGCGCATCTTTAAGAATCTTCGGGTGTGTCCCGATTGTCACGAGGCCACCAAGGCCATCGCGCAACTCACTCAACGAGAGATCATCGTTCGGGACGCCAATCGGTTCCATCACATCACCACCGATGGCCGGTGCTCTTGTGGTGACTACTGGTAGGGGTAGCTGCCTTCATCGATTTCATGTAATCGAAAATTATTTCGTTTTTCCCTTTCGCGTTTTATGTTTTTTCGTTTTTTCTTTCTTTTCTTTCATATCTTTCATTTTTGTTCCTTTTCAAAAGGAACAAAATATTTCCCAAACGTTTCTGAAGAAGAGGAAAAAAAGCAAGAGAAGATGGAGGCACGTAGCCGTAGTAGCGGCAGGGAAGAAGGTGTCCTTGCAGAGAGCCGCAGGCCTCGCTACGATCGTAGTAAGTCACCTCCATCCTCGCCCCCAAATTTACTCCCTCTTCCATCTCCCGCTAATCCATGTATTCATTTGAATTGAATGAATGAGGTGGCTAATGTCCCATTTTCTTTTCTCCTTCTCGACCACTGGTCGATGAATCTCTTCTTTTACCATACGCGTCACACGTGACCCGCTCTACACTATAATCAACTCACGCTACTCGATTTGCCCCCACGCGTACATGGACCTCCTTCGTGCCTGCTCGATCGATGGATCATCTTCCCACGTGATGTGACGCGATCGTCGTTGGATGTGTTGATCTCTACGTTCGACTTGCACCGCACCTCTGTTGATGTCTCGATCGGAATGCCCCTTTGAACGAAACAGGGGATCGAGAGACCAGAAGGGAAGATCGCGATGAAAAGAGACGAGAGAGATCTCGAGAAGGCCGTTCGCGATCGCGGTCTCGCTCGCCGTCGGGTCGCAAGAAGAGACGTTCGAGGTCTCGTTCACGATCGACGTCACGCTCGCCTTCTGCTAAGCGCAGGAGTAGGGACGATTCCAAGAAGCGACGAAGGGCATCATCTTCCGATAGCGAGTGCGTTCTCCTGTTCCGAACGATCGTGAGAAGCTATGCTAACTTTGTGTCCAGCTCTGAGTCAAGCGACGAGCGGAGCAAGAGGAAGATGGACAAAAAAGACAAGAAGGACAAGAAGGAACGGAAGCGCAAGCACAAGAAGAAGCGGAAGCACTCTTCTTCGTCCTCATCATCCTCCGACTCATCAGATTCCTCTGATGATGAGAGGCGGAAGCGCAGAAAGAAGGAGGTTGGTGGAAGGCGTTGATTCTGGCAACCCTGATAAGTACTGACAACACTGGCCATCTTCATTTGCTGCAGAAAAAGAAAAAGGCCAAGGGTCCGACGCAGCTGTCCAAGTTCTTTGGCAAAGGCGCGGATGGCTCCTCCAGCGAATCTAGCTCAGATTCTGGCAAAGGTGTCATCTTCCCCCACCTCATTCCCTGATTGCCAAATGCACGAACTAAAGCTTGGTTGGCACAGTACCACGCTCGGCGATATCGGGTAAGCGTATCAAGCTGAAGCTCAATCGTAATAAGGAGGAGATTGAGATGGACAAGCGTAGGAAGGAGGTGCTCGCATTCTACAATCAGATGTACTGAGTATGAGTTCGTATTCGAACGCGATCCCTGAATACAGCCTCCCTTGTGGGTAAGCCAAATATGTGGCCTATGTACACCTCTTGCCTTTCCCTCCCGCACACTGCGCGCAAGGAGCCAATATTCTGCCTGCTGCTGCTCAATTCTCCTTCATGCACTTAAGCAGTGCTTCCATCCACATGACCTTCTCCTGCATTCTCACAAGAAGAGAGCGTTCATATCCTGAACGACAGGTGCTGCTGATTACAAAGAGAGGAGAAAGCGTACTTGCGCGTTCTTGGCCTTGAGGAGGTACCGCTCGCCCGTAAAGGACACCAGTGCAATAACATCCTTTCCCTCCGCTGCAAAGGCAAGTCAGGATGCAATTCAACCTGACACAAGAGTACTGGAGGTGCGTACCCTCAGCCGCGGAAGTGAGGAAGAAGTCAATGAGCGGATAGGCGCGGATGAACCGATATCGTGCGTCCTTCTCGGCTTCGGTTTCGAGAAGGACATCATCGAAGAGGAAGAGATAGCGCTTCTTGAATCGCGTCTTACTGACCTTGCTCCCGCGTCCGGTCTTCCGGGCGGGCAGGAAGCGCGGCGTAATTAAGCTTCCGCTGTTTGATGACTTAGAGATTCGATCTTCCCGAGAGCTGGTCTCGAGCCATGAACCCGAGGCCTTCCGTGCCCTGTTGGAAGGCAGCGGGTTTGGAGCCGCGATTTCGGACGTGGCGGTCGTGGTCGTGGCTGGCGGCGATGTTAACGTCCCATCGGTCGGGCCAGCTGGCGCGCTCTCAGTGTTGAGTACTTCAACGGAAGCTGATGCAGCGCCATGGAGCGTGGAGATGGCTGAGATGACGACCCGGTCGCGCTGGCGCTGCTTGTTGGCGTCGAAGCTGCGCTGACGCGTAAGGGTTGATTTAGATCGTCCGAGAAGGCGCGGCTCGTTCGAGGAGGAAGGAGAAGGAGAGGTGGAGAGCGAGGGCGTGGGTGACGCCTGGTCATCGCTGCTGCCCTCTGGCTCGTGCTCCTCGCTGATGCCGAAAGCGGCCGCGTCATCGCTCCGCATGCGCAGCTTGCCCTGATGGATGAATCGTCGCACAGGCTGTCGATTGAAGAGAGAGAACTGATGGTCCTACGTTAGGGAACAAACGTATGTACTTCAAGTGCCGAAGATGCTTACCCCTTCTTTTCCCTTCGGGAAGACCAACGACTTCTGTATCTCGCTTAGCTGATGAGCAACAGCAACATGTGAGCTCAGAACGCAGACGCAAAAGAGACTCAAAAGGTACCTTCTTCACAGCCTCTTCATTACGACGGGCCTGGTTGAGGAAAACATTCAACTCCTTGATTGATGTGAGCAACTTGTTGATGTGAGGAAGCTCTTCCGCATGGTGTTGTGAATGCTTCAGATAATCCTGTGGAATGAGGCGATGAGGGCATGTTTTGTATTGAAGGAGATACCATCAGGCCAGCGTACGCCGAGAAGGAGCTCGTATCGTGGCAGCCGTTGAATCGGAAGGATGAGGAGGGAGTCAAGATCGAGGATGATGTTCGCGGTTCCTGATTCCTTCTTGAGCCTCTCTTCGCACTCCTGGTAGAGCCCTTCCCCCAGATCAGTATCGGCGCTTACCGTGTAAAGAAGGTGAACGTGTACCTTGAGAACACTGACAAAGGCCGAGTTGGAGTAGAACTTGGCTAAGTTACTGCTCGCTTGTGCATATGCATTAAAGTAAGTCGTGTAGATCTTTTGTGCACAGGGAAGTGAGAAGTTGGCTAAGCTAAGAAGGAATGGCCAATTGTTCAGATACCTTCATAAATGGTATGAACGACAAGAAGCTGTTTGTGAATGAGCTTCCCTCCTCCTGCAGTTCTGAAAGAAAGGTTTGGTGTAGCGTCCACAGAGTCGAGATCTCTCTGTTGTGCCAATACCCCACTCATGTAGGTCAATCGATCGTCTTTCCAGCTGTGTCGCGATCACACTTACCGAATGTTAAGGACATTACTGCTGAGAACGTTGGCTTCCTGAATGGCGTGCAGAACCTGGTGCACCAGAGTGGATCAATAACACAGTCCAGCTACAACTTGATGATAAGTACCGCGTCAAGGATCTGCAGGTTGTGAATATAGTTGATTTCGGTCTCAATGAGTTCGTTCCTTATGCGGGTGCGATGCTTCTCCTCTTTAAGTATAGCTTCGTCTTCCACCTCTTCGTCACATTCTTTCGGTTCTCCATGGTCCTTCGTTTCAGCAGTACTGTCATCTGCAGTGGGCGCAGTGGGTGCCTCTTCCTGCGCTCCAGCACTATGCTCGGGCGTGTCTGTCTTTGGCTCTTCGGTCGGCTTAGCTTTAGCGCCATCACTCTCTGCGACCTCTTTGAGTGCGGTGAGACCTAATTCAGATGACGGGCGTTTCTCAAGTGACTTTCGTAGAGACAGTCGGTTAAGCTCGCGCTCGACCTGCTTCTGCGTTGCTAGCTTCTGCTTCTCCTTCTGGGCAAAGAGGGCCATGTTCGTGATGCTCACCTGCCGCTGGAAGTGGAGGAACACGTCTTGCTTCCGCTTTTGCTCTTCTATATCCTCTGGTTCCTTACCGTCAGTTGGTTTTGCTTCGTTCGCTCCGGCCGCTTCAGCTTCGTTTGATCGGCCCTCCTCGCTGATCAGCTCTTTCTTGGGCTGCACGGCAGAGGAACGCTTGTCCTCGCCTGGTTCCGATAGGGCAGATCGTAGGCTAGACTCCCTCCTGAGCAGCTGCCGTTTGCTCAGAATCAGCCGTTCTGCCCGCTTCTCGGCCTCATTCGTTCTCAGACGTGTTTGTGACAGTTCGCTGTCGTTCTCAGAGTCGCTGTGTGTGCCGTCCAGCTGAAGCGCCACCGTGCCTGATCCACGACACTTCACGATCACCGTGTCTCCCTCACCACTACCGGTGGTGAGTTGGGTCACCTTCCCATCTAACTCATCCACGCTTCCTTCTGCTTTTCGTGGCTCATCCGTGACGAGCGCGCGGCAGCCATCTGCCTCACTGATCGGTGGCCGCTCCTCCTGCTTCGCCGAGTCTTCAACTACTTGACCGATGTCATCTACCTTCTGCTCTTCGCCGCTGTCACCGGTGTCCTGTGTTCGATCCTCTTCTTCTTGACTGGGTATCACCTGGTTGATGATCATGTCCTTGTGTCTGACCAGCTCCTGCAGCCGTTCGTTCTCCTCCTCCAGGTACTGTATGCGCTCCCGCAGCTGCTCCACGCTCTCCGTACCCTCTGGCGGCGCCACATGCTCCTGCACAACATTTTATTTATTTGTATTATTTTTATTAATACAATTATATATAGAATTGTAAATATATGAAGAACGTAAAATAAAATAAAATAAAATAAAATACAAAAAGAATGAAAAGCGAAGTACCTTGGCTTTGGTAACGGCACGAATGGCTTTCTGAAAAAAAAGAAAAGTTAGAATATGTCTAAATTGAAATTTATTTATTAATAAATAAATAAATTTGTAAATTATAATAAATAAATAAATAAAAAGCACCTTGAGGTCTACGAGGGTCAGATTCGGAGGCAGAGTGGACTGGAGGAGCAGCCCGGTGCTGCCCTTCTCCCGCACCTGTACACACGGGGCGTGTAGAGCCGATCAGTTCAGTGATTTGTTTTTTCTTTTTTAAAAATAATGTAATCCTTTTCAATATATATATATAGGAAAAATAAAAATCAAACAAAATAGAATTTTAGCCCCAGAATTTATCCTTATTTAGATATATCAATACATGTAAAAAATACCAGAACTTGAAGAGGACGTGGGGAAGAGGACATGTCACTTCCACAGTCTTCTCCTTCTTCCTCTTCTCTATTTCTTTCCTCTTCTGTCTTCTTCCTCTCCTCTATTTCTTTTTCCTTGGGTTAAGCCTATTGAGTTCTGACTGTGACCGGTAACCGAATCAAGAACGACATGTCTTTCCCAATAGGAGTTAAAATTCCATCAAGACGATTGGCCAGTGGTATTAGTGAGGAAATCCTTTTGTACAAACAACATCCATGTACCACTGCGCAGTACACTGTCTCACTGCTCACTGGCAAGAGAGGTGTTTACAAGAAGGAAGAGCAGATGATGAAGCTCCTTCCTCCACGTCAGTGTAGGCGGAAGGCAAGCTTGGTGCGATGACTCCTGTCGTCCCCCTCGTTGTGGAGGAGGAAGGGCTGATCACTCCTGTGCCAGCGCCATAATCTTCTGCAACTTGTTGCGCAGCCTCTCGTTCTCTTCCTTGAGGGAGCGCACCTCCGCTTGCAGGCTCTCGATGACCGCGTTGCTCGCGTCGTTGTCCTTTTCCTTGTTGTTGGATCGAGGAGTTATGGGCTTGCTGCTAGCGTTGTTGCTGTTGTTGATATTGGTCGTGATGGCGGCCACCATCCCTGATCGAGGCGTGGTTGGACCCTTGCCAGCGTTGTTGCTGTTGTTCGTCGTCGCGGCGACAGTGACGGATCGAGGCGTTGTAGGAGTCGCGTTGTTGGTGGGCGTGTTCGCTGCAGCATTGCTCGGAGGAGCAGCGGCCGCTTTCGTGGTGGTGACGGCGGAGGAGGAGCCAGCCTTGATGGAAGGCGATCGAGTGGAAGCAAGAAGAGGAACAGGAGAAGAAGGAGATGACGATAACGACGGAGTAGGCCGGACTGCAGTGCGAAAGGTGTCCGAGGTGGGGCCGCCTGGGGACGCTGGGATTCCGCCGGCGAAGGTGAGGGTCTCTTCCACCTCCTTGCTGGCGTCCATCGCGCGCGTGAGGCGTCGAGCCTGCTTGAGCATGTGAGTGCCCTGCGCTGGATCCTGGATGGTCTTCTTCCTCCGATCATTACCTTGCCTGATGATGATCATCATCATCACCATTGAGTGGTGACATCGCAGCACATCAGGACAGCCTTCCCTACTAGCAATAAGAGGGATGAAGGTACTACTGACCTGCGCAAGGTGGCGGGTATCTCCATCTTGGTTCCCCGTTTGATGGGGTTGTTGCCCTTGCCTTCCCGCAGTGAATGCATTGATCATTGATGATAGTCATCAGCAAGAAGGCACGAACGGAGATGACATGAATGGCGAAGAAGAAGCAGGTACCGCTGCCCATATCGATAGCCTGATGAATGAGGGTGGCCAGCTGCCTCACGTGCTCCACGAGAGGCTTGCCGTCGCTCACCTTTTCCGCTGCAAGCCGGGCTGAATCCACCAACTTGGGCGAGAGCTCAGAGATAGAGGAGGCCACCACGCTCAGCTGCCTGCATGGGATATGGGATAAGCTGGACGTCCTCAAGTGGTCTCTATAGCTCATGCACTTACCTTGCCACATGGCCGTCAACTGCCTCGTGCTTGGTGCTCAGTATCTGCAGTGTCTGCACCAAACTGTTCGACTTGGCTGTGAATTGGCGCAGTCCCGCTGGTACATTCATCGAAGATGGATATCATCAGCATTCATCATCAATGACGAATGAGCAAGGGAAGAATAGGACTGGGTACTCAGCAGCTCGTTGGGCTTCTTTATTGCCGTATGTACGAGCGCTTTTGCTGCCTGTCATGCCCTCACTGACGTTAGTTGAAAGTGCATCCCAATATCATCTATCTTATTAGGAAGAACTGAACCGTTGCGCAACCCTTGGCGTTGTCGTTCAGCATCTGCTGATCCGAGTCTTCCTCGATCTCCACGAGCTGCGAGGTGAGATTGCTGATGGAGTGGAGCGCACTCACCATGCGATCGTAGAGCACTTGTTCATCTTCCTTGTCGTTCTCGACGCTCACCTTGATCTCCTGCACTCACTCACACATGACATCGTCAACAGCTGCAAGAGGTTCTCCACCAAGGCTGCTGCTTGTTTGCACTCCGCTTCACTTCACTCTCTTCAAGAGTGCATGGCAAGCGCAGTGACGAACCTGCAGCACTGCTGCCTCTGCGCGGATCTTCTTGGCGTAGTCGAACACACCTTCCCGCATGACGGGATCTCTTGTCGCGGTGCCCACCTCCTCTGCGCACTCAATCAGCAGCTCCGTGGCCGTAAGGAAGCCTTCGAGCATGGGGATGGCGTCCTTTGTCAGGTGACCTTGCCCTTCTTCAGTCTGCGCGGCCAGCGTGTCGAGCCCCATCTGAAGCGACGTGACGATGAACCCTGCGATGGACATGCTTGTGCTCTCAAGACAGGAAGCGTAACTCGAGTTATATGTATCTTAACTTTTCCACTTCACCCCTTTCCTTCAGTGTTCAGGAGTGTCCCGTCTTCACCGTCACGAAACAGGAACAAGGAGACGAGACTTATCAGCCACGACGCCACGCGTGGGAGTGAGCACATTAGGGAATGCCTCGGCCAACCTAATTTAATACGTTTTTACATGCAAACAACAGACTGTCGTGTCCTGGACCCTCTTCTTTGAGGTCTTCGTCACTTGAGCTCCAGCGTCGATCTCGAGTTTGGATCTCTCCTTCCCCATCTTCATCGTCGTGGTTGTCCCTCTCTCTCTCCGGGCGCTGCACTTGGGGGGCTCACGTCCGACCGGAGGTAGAGGAAGTGGGATGCAAAAGAAGGGTCGGAGAAGGGAGGAGGGCGTAGAACAAATGATGGGGAGGAAGGGAGAGGAAGCGGGAAGGAGGGAAGAGTGAGAGAGAGGGGGGGCGAGGACGGCGGCTTAGAAGAGAGAGCAGCCCTTCTTCTTCTTGTCGTTCTGCTTGTTGCCGGCGTTCTTCTTGTTGATCTGCCTGACGAGGTCAAAAAAGACGTTCTCGACGTTGATCTTGGACTTGGCCGAGGCCTCGATGAAAGCGCAGTTGAACTTCTTCGAGAGGCCCTCACCCTGATCTCTGGAGATGACCCTCTGGTCCTGAAGATCGCACTTGTTACCCACCAGCACCATCGGCACGTCGTCGGTGTCCTTCACCCTCAGGATCTGATCCCGCAGGTCTGGGAGATCGTTGAACCTACACAGGGCCAGGAGTTCAGTAAGGGAGGTGGGGAAGATGAAGGAAGAAGAGAAGAGGAAGATGACGTACGTGGACTGCGCGATGATGCTATATACAAGAATAAAGCCCTGACCGTTCTTCATGTACAAATCTCTCATCCTG